>LBNU01034596.1:207919-222311 GCA_014162995.1 Artemisia annua
AGCTTTTTATAATTTCTTGGATGGCTTTGTAAAAAGATTAGATTAGGATTAGATAGGTGGAGTAAGGGTGTAAAGGGGTAGTGTTAAAAGTTTTGTTATTTTCATTCTTAGTTGTAAGTTTTATTTTGGCCAAAAACTAATTTTCCAGGTATTAGGGGCTTTATTGTCTTTCATCTTAATCCATTCTCATAATCTTACAAAAGTTGAAGTCTATTTAACGGTTTATTTTATCTTATATGTTTATGGATTTTTTGTTTCACCTTTGCATTTTTTTTCCCTTTTCGGCCTTAATATTAAAAATAATGGGTTAGGGCTTAAATTTGTGTCGTTAGCTTTTTTATGGCTTATTTAGTGATTAAAACTTGTTTTCTAAAAAGCTTTTATAAGTTTTATAGGTTTAAATTTAGTTTTCTTGTGAAATAAAGTGTCCAGTACGTTTTATAACATTCTAGCGAGTATGCCATTTAGGGTATAGCGAGTTTGGTTTTCAAAGTTTAGGGTCTAGCGAGTTGGTTAAAAATCTAGCGAGTATGGTTTTTTTTTATGTTAGCGAGTATGGGAGTTAGGTTTAGCGAGTAGGACTTGTACTCTAGCGAGTATGACTTAGGAGATCCAGCGAGTATGGGAAACTAACCTAGCGAGTATTAAAAATTCATAGCGAGTATGGGTTTCATTTTCTAGCGAGTTTGGATACAAGTTAGCGAGTATGAAGAATGGATAGCGAGTATGAAGCAATACATAGCGAGTATGATTAGTCTGTAGGGTAGCGAGTTTTGATTTTTGTCCAAGTTCTTTTTCTTATTTCGTTTTCTTTTTCTAAGTCGAGTCAGACTTTTATTTACCCTCATCGTTTATCGAGTGAGGTTTTCATTTTATTTAATCTAAACGTTATGCTGTCGAAATTTTCTAAAATCTTTTTAGTTACTTTTCTTATTAAAATCTCGTGTCTTTTAGTTTTTAGTTTTAAACTTTTATTACGTTAAATGTTTTACAAGTCTTTTATTTTCTTTATCGCTTTAAGTTTTTAATATGAGTCTCGAGTAGTTTTTAAAACGTGTTTGCTTAGCGATTCGAGTTTGTGAATTTAGTGAGAGTGATAAACGTTTGTGATAAGTAATCGAAAGATTACTTAGACGTGTGAGTTAATTATTCGAAGACGAAATCTTTGAATGATTAATTCACTCTTCTTGAGTTAATATCTTTTCAAAAGATTAATCAACAACTAATCTCGAGAAAGGAGAATAACTCGTTGCAAACTTTTACCTCAAGCTTAATGAACTTATTCGCGTTGCTTTGCAAACACATTGTCTTTTAATTTCATTTACCATTTTCATTACTTATCGCTTTCATTTACCGCTTTTTTTAGTCGCTTTATTACATGCTTCTTTACTTGTTTTCTTATTTCATGTCATTTTACCGCTTTCCTTTACTTTAATTTGTCGTTGTAGTGTAGACAAAACCAAAACCTTCTTTCTAAACTTTATTCATCTCACATAGCTCACGGTCTTGAGTGACGAGATCAGTTCAACCCTCGTTGGGACAACGATCCGTGGTTTGAGCTTGCACATAGACGACATTCTGATCAACTCTCGTAACAAAGAGGAACACGCCAAACATTTGAGAACCATCCTAGAGTTACTTAGGAAGGAGAAGCTGTATGCAAAATTCTCGAAATGTGATTTTTGGATTCCCACTGTGCAATTTTTGGGACACGTAATCAATAGTCAAGGTATTCACGTAGATCCTGCAAAAATAGAGGCAGTTAAGGAATGGTCATCACCTACAACTCCCACAGAAGTACGTCAATTTTTAGGTCTTGCAGGTTACTACCGGAGATTCATTGAAGGTTTCTCTAAAATCTCAAAACCATTGACCAAATTGACTCAAAAGAATGAAAAGTACGTCTGGGGGCAAGAAGCAGAATCAGCCTTCCAACTGTTAAAACAAAAGCTTTGTGAAGCTCCAATATTAGCGTTGCCTGAAGGAAGCAAAGATTTCGTAATATATTGTGACGCTTCGTACCATGGTTTAGGCGCAGTTTTAATGCAACGGAATAAAGTGATAGCTTATGCCTCACGACAACTAAAGAAACACGAGGAAAACTACACAACCCATGATCTAGAACTAGGAGCAATAGCATTCGCTCTTAAGTTATGGATACACTATCTATACGGCATCAAGTGTACCGTATTTACAGACCACAAAAGTCTTCAACACATCCTAGATCAAAAGGAATTAAACATGAGACAACGCCGTTGGTTAGAATTACTTAGCGATTATGACTGTGAAATCCGTTATCACCCAGGAAAGGCTAATGTAGTAACAGATGCGTTAAGCCGGAAAGAAAGACTAAAACCTCTCAGGGTTAAATCGTTGGGTATGACTATTTGTTCACCCCTTCCAGCACAAATTCTTATCGCCCAGAGCAAAGCTCTCAAGAAAGAAAACCGACCAAAGGAAAAGATTTTTGGTATGCCAGAAAACGAAAACGGTTTTGTGAAAAGATCAAATGGAATGCTTTGTTTCAAGGAAAGAAGCTGGATTCCCCTCTTTGGAGGTATTCGTGACCTCATCATGCATGAGTCTCACAAGTCGAAATACTCCATTCACCCGGGTTCCGACAAATTGTACCAAGATCTTAAGAAACTGTATTGGTGGCCGAACATGAAGGCTGACATCGCTGAGTACGTCAGTAAATGTCTGACATGTTCAAGAGTAAAGGCGGAATACCAGAAACCATCCGGATTACTCACCTAACCCGAACTCCCAATGTGGAAATGGGAACGTATTACAATGGACTTCATCACCAAACTTCCCAAAACCTCTACTGGTTACGATACGATATGTGTTATCGTTGATCGTCTCACCAAATCAGCTCATTTCCTACCAATCAAAGAAACCGATGAGATGAACACACTTGCTCAGATATATTTGAAAGAAATTGTGTCACGACATGGAGTGCCAATTTCTATTATATCAGATCGTGACAGTCGTTTTACGTCTCATTTTTGGAAATCATTACAAAAAGCTTTAGGAACAAAGCTGGATATGAGTACAGCTTATCACCCACAAACCGATGGACAAAGTGAAAGAACAATTCAAACCTTAGAAGATATGCTACGCGCTTGCGTTATAGACTTCGGAAAAGGTTGGGACAAACACTTACCGTTAGTTGAATTCTCATATAGCAACAGTTATCATACCAGTATCAAGGCAGCACCGTTCGAAGCACTTTATGGTAGAAAGTGTAGATCACCCATTTGCTGGGCAGAAGTTGGGGAAATACAACTCACTGGACCGGATCTAGTTCATGAGACCACCGAGAAGATCATAAAAATCAAACAACGTTTACAAGCCGCTAGAGACCGGCAGAAAAGTTACGCCGACCTAAAAAGGAAACCCATGAATTTTCAGATCGGAGATAAGGTTATGTTGAAAGTATCACCATGGAAAGGAATGATACGATTCGGAAAGAGGGGAAAGTTAAACCCAAGATACATCGGCCCATTCAAAATCCTAGAAAGAATTGGACCCATGGCATATAAACTTGAACTACCTGAGGAACTTAGCTGAATTCACAACACTTTTCATGTGTCAAACCTTAAGAAGTGTTTATCCGATGAATCTCTTGTCATTCCATTAAAAGAGATACAACTTGATGACAAACTCGTTTTCACCGAGGAACCGGTAGAAATCATGGACAGGGAAGTTAAACAACTCAAACAAAACCGTATCCCTATTATAAAAGTTCGTTGGGACTCTAAAAGAGGACCGGAGTACACATGGGAACGCGAGGATCAGATTCGCACCAAGTACCCACATCTCTTTTTATAGACACCCCTTGGCAACCTTCTTAAACTGGAATTCCGGGACAGAATTCACTGTAAGGGGTATGTACTGTAGCCTCTCGTAATTTTCCCTAACGGTTAGTATATACATACAAGTTATTACGTAACTTAAATACCCACTTTTACGTGTGACAATTTTTTTTTTTATTATATTAGACTTGTTATATAAATCACAACGGCAAATTGTGATTTATCATTTGCTTAGAAACGATGCTTGCACACAAACCTAGATAGTCTAAATTATCGCGAATATATTTAAACATTTATATTTTATAAATATACATTTCGTTTAAACACCGTACAATATTTATATATTCTAGGAGCCTACGAAAATTCTCAAGACTACCCACTAATATTATTGGACCGTAACCCGACCCTTGAAATTTACTACGTGGGCCCCCGTGACCCATTGGGCCTATAAACCCAACTATTAAACCCAACGGACCCTTTTGTTCTTTCTTTTCTTGTTTTCTGCTGGGCCCAAACAAAACCAAAGCCCAAAGGGCTTAGAGCCCAAACGCCCCTTGTAATATTTTTCTTTTCTTTCTTTTTGTTCCCAGTCGTGACCAACACCTCCAAACCACCTCATTTTCTTTCAAACTCGACACATAACATACACATATTTTTACATGTCTTGAATCACCACCAAGCAAGGAATCAAGAAGGATAAATCTCGTTCCATATCTCACTTATTTACTCACTCAAATCTGCCCCAAGTAAAGCCTCAAAAATTCATTTGTGCACAAGTCCAAAAACGTGGCAACATATTCCTAACACCTCCCAAGCCCCCCAATACCCACAAAACTGACTCACAAGCTACAGTAGCAGGTCACGAATGAACAGGAACAGGATGAACATTCTTTTTGCCTTGTAGAACTCGATTGGGTGGAAATGTGGTGCCACACCACAACATCAAGCCAACACACAACTTCCTTGGCCTATTATGTTTGCCTTCACACTCAAAGACTCATTATAAAACTCCCATGCAGCCTCAGTTGGTCTCACACCCACAAACGTACCATATAAACAAATTTACGTGAAGTTTACAAGATAAGTTGGGACAAGAAGTTGAAGATGTGTACGAGTTGTAGAAGAGATCCAAGAGAACCATTCCTTGCTCGTCTTGAACCTTGCTAGGACGTGAACCATTGTACCTCGATCCCTCGTGCCAATTCGAACCAAACGTAAAGATTTCTCCACCCCAAGTGGTGAGGTGAGAAGAGGAGAAACCCTTTGTTATATTTTCTTTTTTTTTCATCAATTCGACATTTGCACATTTACTTTGCTCATTTATTTCGAAATATAAAAACGTGACACACATATTTTATTCGACATATTAAATATTCAACACGTTAACAAACAAGTTACATTAAGTTTTGAACCTAATAATAACGTTTACATATTAAAAATTGCACGTCTACATGTTACCTTGAACCACTCGTTATTTGGGAAAGGACTTAGAATTTTTCTAAGTCTTGAAACTATTTTCAAATATGATTTTGCTCGAACACATTGGCCTCGTAAAAACCTTATTCGACACATGACTTATATGTTTTATAGTTCGACCTCATTGTCACCTTGGTAAACAATTAGAGAACACTTTTCATTCGACCATATGAACTTGTTTATACCATTTGCCCGACCCCTTTTGGAGCAACCAAAACAGATTTCTATAAAAATAAATAACCCAACGTGGGCTTATCTCAAGCCCAATAAGCTTGTATGATAAGCTGGTCCCATAAACTTTTTCATAACATTTTTAGACTCCTAAAATGAGCCCAAGTCCAGGCCCAAAACTCTCGTAAGCCCATTGGACCAAATTTTGTTATTGGGCCTTGTTTATGGCTCGTTAAGGCCCATTTGACATTTTAAGCACTTATTAAGCTAATAAGCAGTTGAAATAAATTATTTTGAATATTCTGAGCTTATTAAAAAAGTATAAAAGCTAAATTCCAAGTTTGGTAAATTTTGGACTAAAAATGCAAAACTTTACAACCTAGGGACTAAAACTGCCAAATTGGGAAACTTAGGGTGAAAACTGTTAAAAACTGAATTTCTGAGTTATAAACAGTAATTATTGAAACTTGTGGGTAAATATTGCTAATAAGGATACTTTTTGGACCTAAAATGAAATAATTATTAATTTTGGACTAACGGTATAAAATCTATATCGTTAGGATCATAATTGTAAATTGGTGAAACTTAAAGGATTTTCTGTAAATATTATTTTATAAAAATAATATTAATGTTTTATATATATATAAACATATATTTAACTTTTATAAACTTAACTTATATATATATATAATTCGTGACTATAATTAAACAATACAACGACATATTATTTATTTCTTTTAAACGATACGTTCATCTCATTTCTGTTATAAGTTACAAAACCTTGATAATAACTTTACATAAACCATCGATCATTATACTTACAAGTTATATGTATATATAACTTTGTTTTTATACTTTAAGCATTTAAACAAACACGAGATTCGTTCGTAACTAAATATCTAACATTCGCGATAAAAACCAGATTTAGACTATCAACTGAAACTTGCATTATATTTTAGGTTGTGTGTGAAGCCGTTGCAAAACATCGTTGGGTTACGAAACTACTACTCTACTAAGGTGAGTTCATAGCCCACTTTTAACTATTTTTCCCGTGGGGGGGGATACATGCTTAAAACTCGAACACAAGTCTTTTATACCGAGTATTGAAATACCGCCAGGCCAATGTTATTTGCTTAAGTTACTATTGTCAAAAGTCCCTCAATCATGAACCTTAATCACTTGAAGGGTGAACGTAAATAAGTGTGGATAGTACTATTAGTGATTGACAATCCTCGTTTGGTTGTTAGAGAAAACACCAGGCGCACTTTATTGTTCTTATAATAGGTTATTGACAAATACCTATCTTGGGGGCCTATTACTTACCGTCATAATTTGTATTTATGATTGGCTGTTAATCTTTGAGTGTCATGAGCTTAAAGCAATAACAGGAACCTTGATTTTAAACTTATTAATTGCATATGATTGCAATACATTCTTAACTTGTGATTCAAACTCTTAAACTTAAACCTATGAATATCACTCAACTTTATGTTGACTTTAGCATGCTTTATCTCAGGTAACTAAACAGGATGGATCTTGAAGGCACGGAGTGGGCAAAAACATAGCATGGACTATAATAAACTACTTATTTTCTTTCAGAATAAAACATATTCTTAACTTATGAAATGTCATGTACTCAGAATAATTGGTATCTTGAAATAAATTAAACTTTAATACGTCATTTTGTGTCGTTTACTATAATTGTGACAAAGATCCTTGAAGTAATACCCCGAAAGTCTTCCGCTGTTATTGACAACTTTTGGGGGTGTTACACTTTGTGAATAATAAACTTCCAAACTCAATATTTCCAACAATGATTTTGGGATTGGGTTTTTTATTATTGACCCGAGGGAATAAATGTTTGACCGTGATTCGAAAAGAAATAGTAACTAGTTTGTTGCGACTTGATATTGAATCGACTTAGACAAAATAAAATAAAGAGATAAAAACAATCGTTAAATTACAAGTTGTAAAGACATTTGTTATTAAATTTGGTTAATAACGAAGTAAGGAAAATAGAACTGTACGGGAGACGTTTGGGATAAAAAATGAACACACGAGGGTTATTGGACTCTTCGAGACATGCTACCCGTATACTACTGCCTTTAATTTGGAGTTACTGGATTATTCTTCAGTTCTTGTTTGAGTTACGAATTGGTGGTAGTGGTGGCTGGTGGTGGTGGTGGTGGTTGTTGGTGGTGGTGGTTGAGGCAGGTGGTGGTGGTAGTGGTGGTGGTTGGTTTGTGGTGGTGGTGATGGTGGTTGGTGGATGCTAGTGGTGGTGGTTGGTTTGTGGTGGTGATGGTGGTGGTGGTGGTGGCGGTGTCTGCTGTTGGTGATGGTTGTTGCTGGTGGTGGTGGGTAATCATTCCATACCTCCCAATTTACTGCGTAATGCCCCATTAACCGATACTAAACAATGATTGCATTCCCTAGCTAGTCATAATCAGGGATGTTTAATCGTTACCTTTCCCATTCCCCACCCCTCGTTACCCCCAACCAAGCACCCCCTTAGCTAACTCGAAATGTGTAACTAGTTTGTTGCGACTTGATATTGAATCGCCTTGGACAAAATAAAATAAAGAAAAAATTTTTTTTTGTTAAATTAAAAGTTGTGAACATTTCATGAACCACACGGTAACCCGATCGACCCTTGTGCGTTTCTGTCCGTTTTAGTCGATTGTAAACGTTTTCGGCCATTTTCATACGTTTTCTTAGTTTTGCATACGTTTTCGTCCGGTTTTTCATGTTTTTGTCAGTTTTCGTCTATTTCAGACGTTTTCCTCCGTTTTAATACGTTTCGTCTGTTTTACACATTATTGTACATTTGCTTACGTTTCATAGATTTTCTTACGTTCTTACACGTTATCGTCCGGTTTAGTCCGTTTTCATCCGTTTCCATCCGTTTTTAGCCATTTTTGTTTGTTTTTACACGTTTTTGTGTTTAATCACCCGAATAAAAATATAACCGATTTAATGAAACCGAACTAATCCAACAACCCGATTTACACGTTTAGTCCGTTTTCATCCATTTCCATCCGTTTTTAGCCATTTTTGTTTGTTTTTACACGTTTTTGTGTTTAATCACCCGAATAAAAATATAACCGATTTAATGAAACCGAACTAATCGAACAACCCGATAACCGAACCGATCAATACCCCTAATTTATAGTCATAGTTTATAGGAAGGAGTACTTAGTTTGCCGTTTATAACAAAATAATTGTCCATGTTTGACTTTTTAAGTCTTTCTTTTATAACTTTGACCTTAAATATTTTTATTTGTGTTGTATAATACTTGATGAAAATTATACAAATGAAAATACATTTAAAACACAATCCATTAATCTATTTCGCATAAAGTATTATATAACACAAGAAAGAAAAATAAAGGTAAAAGTTGTAAAATAAAGACTTAAAAAGTAAAACAAGGACAATATGGGGACTGAGGTGGAGTAGTATTTATCATCATCTATGATTACTCTCCTCGGTTTTCTGAAAGATGCCGCCCTGAAACTCAATAGTCATGATTTTGGAGAAAAGAAAATCAGTTTGTGTTTATAAACGAAATTTTCTGAAAATAATTTAAAAGAATTTGAGGCCAAAATTTTCATCCAAAATTTTCAAATCACCAAAGTATATGAAAATTAACAAAATTTTCATGAAAAACCCTTATTTTATCTCCTAAACTAAAGACTAAAATTAAACCAAAACACAAAAATCAAATCTTCAATCACCATTACTCTCCAAGCCAGAATCATTTTCTTCTTGTACACATTGTTGCTCGATCAATAGTCATGGAAATGATTGAAAACGTTGATACTGGTATTTTGCTTGCAGATAATGAAGGTGATGATGTCAACCAATTAAATCAACCACTATCTAATAGGGGCATAACCAGGCTATCTAAGTTTCGCCGTCTCCATGGCCATCCTGGTCAAGCAAAGCACAAGGTAACCTTCGATGCGTTGAATAGGGTAGCAGGATTAAACAGAGCACTGTTTTCGACTTTTTTAGGAGATGTGGTTCGTGACCACATAGGTTTGAAGGTTCTATCCTGGAAGAAGATGGATAAAGAAGCAAGACAAAGATTATGGGATGAAATCACGGTACATATATACTAATTTTTAACCTAGTACTACATATATAAGTTTAATTTATCAATTATCTGCAACTAATTAACAACATTGTGTTAATCTTTGAGAAATATTTTGATGTTGAGGTGACATTCAAAAAGGTGATAATGAATAGTCTTGGTCAATTGCTAAGGAATTACAGAATGAAACTCAGGGAAAAATACATATTGCCCAACCTAGATATACCTTCGAAAATGAATGAACCCCTGGAAAAGTATAGTACAATTATGACACCAGAATAATGGGTTGAGTTTGTAACCTACACGAGCACCGATGCATACAAGGTTTTAATTAGTCATCTTTATTTAAGTCTATATATGTCATTTTATAATTTTTATTTTGCAGCATTACCGCATCTAAACGCCTTATGATTTTGTGTTTTTAGGAGAAATCGGATATAGCTATACTGTCGCGTTTCAAAAATATTTATCAGCATAAAATGGGACGAGGTGGATATGTTTATGTTAAAGAGAAAATGGTAAGATTACATTTGTTTTACAAATTGATCAGAGTCGATTATCTTGGTTTATACATGTGTATGCACTTGATGTTCATTAGATCGAAAAAAAAATTGAAGCAGATGAAGAACCCCCGCGTAGTGTATTGTGGATCAAAGGAAGGCAAAACAAAGACGGAGAATCTCCAGATGCTGAGATTAGTTCATTGGCAGATAAACTTGTAAATTTGACTGCAAATTCTATTATTATGCTTATATACTAGCAGCATTAACTTTGTACTAGCCGTACTAATGTGTATACTAGCAGTACTAACTTCTAATACCAACAATTCCCATATTTTTTTGGCAGAAAGAAGCTGATGAAAAGATCAAGGAAGGAACCTTGGATGTTGATGGTGGCACTGATGCCATGACAGTTGTGTTTGGTAAGGAAAAGGGAGGTTATGCAAGAGGAGTGGGAAGTGGAGTTACATATAAGAGTTATTTTGATCTTCCTCGAAGAAGAAAAGAAACTGATGAAAGACTTGAGTTACTTCAAAATCAACTTGATAATGAGAGACGCGAGCGTAAAAAAAAGATCTACTGGTCAAGCAACTGTCCAACGAGATGTCAGAAAAAGATGAGCAGGTCAAGAAATTGTCCGATGAGATGGCAGAAACAAAGGGAGTGCTTGCTAACCTGTTAAGTGAGTTGAAATCACAAGGGATGAAGTTGAATTTGCAATCTCAAATGCCATTAGACTCAAATGTAAGCCATTTTTTATGTTGTTAACAATTTCATTTTCTAATGCTAACACCGGCCATTGTATGTATTTCTTAATTTATATTAGGTGACGACTCCAATGGCCATTAATAATATAGATATCAGCGCTAATGAGGTGGCCGACGACGGAACTCAGTCAAGTGTTGGTGTACGTGATAAGGAGGCGATAATTCAATGTTTGAATTTGGTATCTTTATCAGACTAAAAATTATGAAACGAGATGCTTATGAAGAAATTCATTTCTCTCACAAAAATAAAATAATGAGATACAAAAAAATAGGAAAATGGGAGCAAGCGGTACACGAGTAACTTCCATGAGTAGCGTTGGCATCTAACTTGTGATTAAACAATGATCCGTTTTTACGCTTAGTTTGGGGGCTTGTGAAAAATCAGGGACAATGAATTTTATCCAATCGGTCACTTTTCTATGAATCGTGTTCTTGCTCTATGACCCTTAATCGTTATTGAAAGATAATGAAAGTCAAGCACACCGTCATAAGCTAAAGTAATGTAATATATGATGTACATAGTCAAAAATGGAAAAACCGGGGCGTTTTAGGGAATAAATGATTTCGTATCTCTCTTGAAAGTTTTGCTACTTTTCAAATTTAGTAAAAAGAGGTGTGAAATTATTTATCTTTAAGGCGTGACGTGATTACATTGCGTGAGGATACGCAATACCTTAGTCTGGGGGATTTTGGTATGTGCTTATTCACATACCTTTTATTCACCATTTTCAGACTTTAAAAGACCAAAAACTAACGTTAAACGCCAAAGATATCGTAAATTATTACCGTGTTTTATTCGTATATACAGCCAAATCTCAGCGGTTAGTATTCTAAAACTTCGACAATGCGTTCCCGAAATATAAATAAAGAGGAATGAGAAAAAATTATAGGATGTCCGAATTTAGCGGTTGTACACGATATTCATCACATATGAAAATAAAGCAAACATACATCATTTGATTAGATGTCGTTTTGAGTTCTACACCATTCCTTATTTATCTTGGTTGATATATCTCAGGACTATTAAATACAAGTTATGTTGTGATGGGCTTGAAGATATGCCACAATCTAATCGGTTTTCAGGTTTTCTTGGTTGTTCATCAAAGACGACGGTTCTACGGTTCCTGAATTTTGGCGGCATCGGTTTCTATTGATTTGGTCTCTGGGTTCTCTTCTAGCTTGTGCTTCTGCTGTGCCCATCGAGAGACATGACTTGGGCTTTGTTCGTTTCGGGATGTCGAGAGGCTTGATGCGATGTCACACATGATGTCCCTGTTTATGGTGTTAGCAGAACAAAGTAATCGATGAATTCCTTGACTTCACCGAATTGGGTATTCAGTTGTTGCATCATGGCTCCCATCTCTAGGTGTTCCATCACAAAGTTTGTTTCTATCTCAGCCTGACATTGACTTCCAGCTTGTTCATTAGGGATGTTTTTTTCCAGGGTGGCTATGGCGTCTAACTGTTCTGCCATGTTTACTAATCTAGCTGCCAAGAGTGGTATGGTGCGGTGGATGGGTTTCTCAAGTTGACCAGGAAGGATCCTGGATGCAGCAACTGATGAACCTTCACCAGTTCCTTGTTGGTGGGGGTACCTTCCCCTTGAGATCTCCAAAACTTAAGGAATGCGGTAGTAGGATGACCATTTGCGAGCATTGATTCGCTTACGAGCCGTCACTGTGGGGTTGTTTCTTGCATGATAATAAGGATCTGAGAGGTAGGGCGTAATCATGGTTAAGTCCTTTGTCGGTAAGGCAGAGGAGCAGTTGCGAGTGGTTTAACAAGGTGATGGACTGTTGATTGTCAAACTGGTACAGTAGTAGTCTGCTATAAAATATACTAGGGTAAGTATCACTGGTTTTCTGCAGATGATCTCTCTTCAACAACACGAAGTCGGGCAACGAAAAATAAAAAATATACGTATCTATAATCAAATTTAATGGAATAACGTTCCTAAGATTAATGGAAATAGTCTCGGGTGCTCGGGGAAATAATTATAACACGGTTTATTGGTCCGGTTCTCGATTCGTTAAAAATATAAAAGAGTTGGCAATATTGGTCCCCGAGGGAGTGGTAGGGTTTGCTAGGAGTCCTCATTCACTCCACTCACCCTATAAATACACCACTTATAACCATTTAGGGTTTTCACCCTTCTCTCTTCTTCCCCAACCGATACCCACCTCTCTCTCACCTCTTATTATTTCCGGCCACTTTTCCGGCCATAGCTCCCCCACCGCCGCAAGTGGTGCCTCACCGGCACCACCATTATTCACCAAATTTGATTTCCTTTCATATGAGCTATTGCACGCGCCCTAATTCCCACCCTAACACCCTTTTTCATTCGGATTCAGCCACGAATTTGACATCCATGTTCACCCTCTTCGTGTTTCTTGATTTTTGAAGACAAGGTGGGATTAGTTCATTGTTTAGAGGGTGTTTGTACCACGATGTGACCCAAGACCCACGGGTTTTGAGGGCTTCCAAATAATAACGAAATAGTAATAATTAAAACAAGAATATAAAGGTTGTTTGGTATCATTTTCATGTGTGTTTGTGTTCTTATTTCGTTCTTGTTATTGTTTGGTCATGGGTTTGGTGCTTATGATTGTTGCCAAATCTATGTTGTTGTCGTGTGTGATTATTGTCGCTAATAGTGTGTCATTGTTTGTGGTCTCGTTGTTATCTTGGTGAGAAAGAAAGGAGTTCGTTTGGTTCTATGTTCGAGTCACGAAAACTCAAGCCGAGACCTTGTGGTCTTGGCATAGTAAGTGTTGGGTCGTTGGTTTGTAGCCATGAGTCATGGGTTGGAAGAGGATTGGTTATGACTTTTGTGATTATTGTCGTGTATTGTTGTAGTTGTTGTTGTTATCGTTAGGGTCAGTTTGGTTTGGGGTCGAGTCTTGCGAAATGGGGTTTCAAGACGAGTAGTCCTGGTCTTTAAGAATGATATAACCAATTTTCAGCAACGTTTTGATGAAAGCTTTGGTGAGGCATGGGAATGTTTCAAGGATCTTCTTCGCAAATGTCCTCACCATGGTTTCTCCGAATTGCACCAAATCGATACGTTCTATAACGCTTTGACTCAAAACGATCAAGATTCTTTGAACTCAGCCGCCGGTGGCAATATCTTGAATCGTACGCCACGGGATATTCTTACTATCATCGAAAACAAATCTAAGGTTCCGACTTCTCGTAACAAACCGAATGTTTCGAAAGCAACGTTGTTTAATCTTTCTTCTTCGACGTCATCGGCCCAACCATCGGAGATGGCCGAACTTACCGATGCTTTACGTTTGATGATGAAAGAGTTTAAGAACCAGAATCAGAAACCCGAGCCCGTTAAAGCTGTTAACGAAGTGTGTGTGATTTGTGGTGGTCCCCATCAGTATTATAATTGTCAAGCCACCGATGGCCAAATTGGTAATGCTGACGTTGCAGCTGCCAACTTTATTCAAAACCAAGGTTTTAGACCTAACAACCAAATTGGACCACCAGGATTTCCACCATTGCAAACTTATCAAAACCGTTACCCTCAAAATAACCAAGGTTATCAAAACCAAGGTTAC
>LBNU01034596.1:235518-248330 GCA_014162995.1 Artemisia annua
ATATATATATATATATATATATATATATATATATATATATATATATATATATATATATATATATATGTCATCATAGTAGTAGCCTCAAACAAACAAACAAACAAACAAATCTAGGATGCATCCATAAGCCCCTGCAAACAAATCATATCATAATGACGGCCGTAGCATGTAGTAGATAAGGGACGGTGTGGGACATCTCTCCAGCCACACTAGAGTCATAACATTGGTGCATCAATGCTATGGTCATGGACCCCCCATAACTGGGAACAAAATAATGTCTGGGTAAATACTGAAGGGTTAAAGGTAACCAGAGTTCAAATCAATGTCAATATCAATATCATGGTCAAACAATCAAGGTTCAAATCCAAGGTTCAATATCAAGGTTCCTGTAGTATAAGTGCCAATGTCAAAGGTTCCAATCAGTAAGGTTCAATATCCGAAGATCCAAAATCCCATGGTTCATAGTCAAAAGGGTAATAATAAAAGTTTAAAGCAATAGTTCAACTTAGCAGGTTCATATCAATTGTTTTAAAAAGGTTCGTAGTACAATCCACTTAAAAAGTTTATAACAAAGGTTCATTTAGAAAGAAATCTTCCAAAAGACAGCCTTTATAAAAGTAATCTTTAATGAAGGTTTTTTTAAAATATCCTTTAAAAGTAGTCTTTATGAAATTATAAAATCCCATATAAAAGTGGTCTTAAATCATGTTAGAAGTGTCGTTATAAAATAGTTTCCCCTTTAAACATTCCCATATCATAATTAAGAAAAGGTTTTCACATCCTTTTGATATATCCCAAAAGAACCTCCAAAGTTTCAAAAGGTCCAAATGCTAAGGTTACAAAAGGTTAATGAACGGGTTATGTCAACATCACCATGAGGGTTTCAACGAATACCAATAGAATCACAATACCAACGAAGCACATCAACCTCAGAGCCAAAGTATAAAAGTTCACACATATCAAAGGTTTAAATATCAGTGGCGGCTCAATATCAAGGGTTCAAATATCACAAGATAGATCAAATAGGAAAGCCTAACATAAAGGCTCAGAATCAAATGACAAGATCAATCAATGCAGTCAAAGAGAGGAGAGACAAGTCATACGAAACCTTTACTAAAAAGGTCAGAATATCTGTACCTTCGCCGAAACACACAAAAACCAAGATCAAAACAAAGGAGAAAGATCACTCCCGCTTCACCGGACCTAGAAGAAAGTGAAAACGGATCATGAAGAGTTCAAATTTACTTACGTTACCTCTTTTGGTTATCTTTCCATGTTTAGCAGCTTTCCATATTTAGAAGCTTTCTATTATAAGTAACTTCCCATATTTATTAAGTTCCCATTTTAGGTAGTTCAAACATTTTAGAATACTTTCTATTTTTAGTAAGTTTCCTTATTTAGAAGGTTCCCAAATTTAGAAGTTTTTCACCAATAGTACTTTCCCAAAAATAGCAGATTTCCAAAATTAGCAAGTTTCCAATTATAGACATATTCAATATAGTTAGCTTTACCATTTTAACAAGTTCCCATAACTAGATAAGTTAAGGATTTCAATTTATACGAGTTTTCCAAGATCAGGGTTTTCTATTAATCATTTTCATGATTAGGGTTTAAATATGTCAAATAAACAAGTCAAGGGTCAAAAGTGTAAACATTGCCAAAGTTCCATATTTTATACCAATTTTCCACAAGTTAGTAATATTTACCATTCAATACTTCAAGTTTACCAAATGTTACCATTTAAACCCTCAAGTTATATTATTTACCAAATAAGTCCTTTTTAATATTTAATTTACAATTACAACCATGTTTAATTTAAATTAACACTTATAACCCTTAATTATCAAAAGTATACCATTTCAGCCCTTAATATAATATCTATTCAAAACAGCCCCTTTACTTTCATACTTTACAAGTTTAGTCCTTTAATTAAAATAAATACAATTTACACCCTTTTAATTATAGAAATTACAATTAAACCTTTTAAGTTACCAAACTTGCACATTATACCCCTCAATACCAAATATGTACGAATCAGCCCTGAATTTATAAATTTTACAAAACACACCCCTTAATTTAATTAATTACAATTCGATTTAATTAAATCACATAATTATCCATTTAATCCTCTAAACTACAAAATAAACACAAAACACCCTCATTATCATTTTCTTCAGATCACCCCTGATCTATTACAGGTTAAAAAAATATCCTTCAAGTTTGGAAAATTATAAAACACACCCTTATGTATTTAAAATTCAATTCGGTTATAAATAAAAATCATAAACCCTAAACCTAAATCACCAATCATCATGTAATTATTAAACATCACAAAAAAATAGAAAAGCCCTAACCATAAATTAGTACCCCCTTTTTCTTATTTATTTTATTTTATTTTCATTTTCTATAAAAACCCCCGATTATCAAAATAAATTCACAAAACTAGTTTCTAAGTTCGACAATAATAGAATCCATTTTATTAGAGTTATATAATCAATATAGGACATGTAGAAAATACGTTTGATGCTCACAAAATTTATTTCCAGCCGAATGCAATTTATTTCCCTTTTTAGGGTTTTAATTAGGTTTTTGACCCAAACAATTTTTTTAGCGTGCATGAATAATTTTCACACGTTAAATAAAGATTATAGGATGTTAAAAAATTACCTTGATGTAGAATTAACAAAGGATAAGAGCAGAAAGATTTATTATGCCCAGTNAATTAAAATAAATACAATTTACACCCTTTTAATTATAGAAATTACAATTAAACCTTTTAAGTTACCAAACTTGCACATTATACCCCTCAATACCAAATATGTACGAATCAGCCCTGAATTTATAAATTTTACAAAACACACCCCTTAATTTAATTAATTACAATTCGATTTAATTAAATCACATAATTATCCATTTAATCCTCTAAACTACAAAATTAACACAAAACACCCTCATTATCATTTTCTTCAGATTACCCCTAATCTATTACAGGTTAAAAAAATATCCTTCAAGTTTGGAAAATTACAAAACACACCCTTATGTATTTAAAATTCAATTCGGTTATAAATAAAAATCATAAACCCTAAACCTAAATCACCAATCATCATGTAATCATTAAACATCACAAAAAAATAGAAAAGCCCTAACCATAAATTAGTACCCCATTTTTCTTATTTATTTTATTTTATTTTCATTTTCTATAAAAACCCGATTATCAAAATAAATTCACAAAACAAGTTTCTAAGTTCGAAAATAATAGAATCCATTTTATTAGAGTTGTATAATCAATATAGGACCTGTAGAAAATACGTTTGATGCTCACAAAATTTATTTCCAGCCGAATGCAATTTATTTCCCTTTTTAGGGTTTTAATTAGGTATTTGATCCAAACAATTTTTTTAGCGTGCATGAATAATTTTCACACGTTAAATAAAGATTATAGGATGTTACAAAATTACCTTGATGTAGAATTAACAAAGGAAAAGAGCAGAACGATTTATTATGCCCGGTTGAATAAATCGACAAAGAAAAACTCCAGACAATCAAATCACGCTTCAACCACCTCAAACACTATTTTTCCCAGCCTCCTTACTTCAAAAGACGATTAAGAAAAATACCCAAGGGTTTCCAGAAATTATTATTCAGCCAATTTTGATTTTAGGAGGCGTTTAGGGTTTGTTTTAGGTGTTTAGAAATTTTGTTATGGGAATTTCGGATTATGGATGAATATAGGATAGTTTTTGGAAGGAAAGTCATCAATTAATTCGTGATTGGGGGGAAGAATGGCAATCATAGCTGATTTTGTGATTTTACATATTAATTATAATCGATTTTCTAAATAAGGAAACTTAGAAATTATATTTATATTAATTTCTTAGGTAAACAAATATTTAAAATAAGTTAGGTATTTAATTTCTTCTAAATAAAAACTTAGGATAGTTTTATAATTAAATTATGCACAACATTTAAATATTATGGAAACTTTAACATGTTATGAGATTTTTTTTTTAAACTTAGGGGCATTTTGGTCATTAAGCACGTTATGAAAATGTAGGTTTTACAACTATCTCCTCCTCAAAAGAATTTTCGTCCTTGAAAATGCAAAAAGGTAAGGTGGCGAAATAACACGAAGGTACACCAGACTACGAACAGAAGAGGGAGTAGTTGACTCGCATAACTCAGACTTAGAGGAATTTCAACAAATAGAAAGATCTTGTTTCCCATGACTTGCTCTTATTAATCCAAGATAGTTTCGGTTTCCCCAGAGAAGGCATATCGTACAAAATCCAAATCAAAGAATCACATACCAAACGTAAAAGATGATAATCGTATCCCCTTGAAAGATATACAAAGGAAGATATAGGATTGGGTGGGTATTTCGTCCGTGGGCAAGGAAATGGACTGATCAGATGAGAATGATGGCAATCATGAGGATGACATACATAAGTTTAACTCTTTCGATTTTCAAATAATTTTGTCTTCAATACAACCTTTCAAAAGTATTCTCGTAAACCGACAAATCTTGATCCTCAGAATCTAAAACCTCATATTTTAACTCATAACCGATTATCATGAAATGGATCCATCGAATATGAGAGGCGTATTCATAGCAAAACATAGGTGTAGCTCTTCATAGCAAAAGATCAATACTATATAAGCAGAAAATAGGTTGATCGATGACATCAAATGGCAGAAAGCTCTACACCGAACTTAAGATTCTTATCAAAAGTACAGAAGTCGAACGATCGCGTGTCGAGAATCCAAACGTATCAAACGTATGGCAATAAGGTGGATCAAATGTACAGATCGAAAGAATCCTAGGGTCTCACTATTCGCAGATAGTCGCACACGAACACAGAAATCTAAGGCTCCTCTAAGGCACTTCTCAAGACATCCTATGAACACAACAAGTGCACGTTATATGATGTAAGTATTATCACGTTGGTCAGGCGTCATAATACTAGCATCATATAAATATGCCCTCATGATGATCATACTTTATCTCAATCAGTGAAACAAATCTACAAATCCACCTAACAGTCCAACTAACTCCTGAGTTAGACCTATTCAAAGATCAATAACGAAACGATGTCGACAAAACAAACGAAGCTCGGAAAGACGTAACAAAATCAAACAATCATCATCAGAAAGAAACATGTCGCTAAGGCATCAATTTCTTCCATCATAAGGTTCGCTTCAAGAACTCGTCCCTTCAAAATCTCCTTATGTCCGAATAACCAGTCTCCGTCCATCTTCCAGTTTGAGAGTGTAACGAAATCATTATATTGAGTTTGGTTCCTCAAGCCTTCTGCAGTTTCTTCTTGGAATGTGACTGAGTAATGTGAATCTCTGGTACAATCTTCAATCTCCTCATCATCCAGCCTGCTTCCACTCTCAATTCATCTTAGTACAACCAAGATGAATAGGGAAGTGAGACTGTATGTTCTTCATCAGCTCCAGGTTCGCCGTCTTGACCAGGTTCATGCGTTATGCTCGTCCACTCTTCTGTCTTGCGAGGAATGTCATCAACTCTCCAGGGTAGTTACCGTTGTCTGTCCTCTTTGGGTTCTATCCAGCTCCATCCTCCGGGGGAAAACTTGGTGGTTCAGCAAGAATCATATCTGGAATTTCGGGGTGCCAAAAATAATTCACACGAAAATGTTCATTCCTCGGTGGACAAAATAGGTGCAAGAGAACTTCATAACCGCGAAAGTAATGTACGAGTCTCCAGAGTAATAATGATAGCAAAAGTTTAATGAACGGAAATCATGGTAGAGGATTTTCAAAATAGTTCAAAACGCCAAAGATGAGACATAATGGAACAGTCGTCAGCATTTTGAATGTTTGAGTAACCAATTCGTATCAGAATCAAATCAAAGTTGACTTTCTAAAAGAAGACAGATTTAACACAGCAGATTTTTATCGTACCAAAGGGAAAAGAAACATTCTTATACCCGTGGTTGAATACCACAAGACTCCTCATGGAAACAAAAATGGGTAAAACAAAATCAAATAACGTTGAAGAGTTTATAGATGATTACCAAAAAGCAAGAGACGATCATAGAGTGCATCAAATACATCTTCATCATGGAGATTCTCAGTATCTCCGAAGAGATATCAAAAGGATTAACAAACAGATCAGAGATCAAAAATAGAATCAAAATAGTGTTATTCATTACCATGCAAATCTTAACTGCCTTCAAACTTACTAGTGATAAACTTAGGTGGTGCAAAAATTCCTAATCCCAAAAAGGATGATTCCAAAAAGGCATAGATAAACGTAAGGCACGAATCAGAGTAATGCGGAAGCAAAAATACATAAGAAATCTCTTAAAGTCTACCCATTCCTTACCAGTCAAAACTTAAGTTCATGCAGGGAAATCTTAAAGTAAATCCTCAAAGTAGTTTCCTATGTCCTTACAGTGGAAGCCTAACGGTCCAAAACTCACAGGTCATAGCCTAAGCTCTACGGGTGTTGAATCCGCCGATCCAAACATGTAGCTCTGATACCATAATTGTAACACCCCAACCCGAGAAGGGCTAAAGTGTAACATTATGGAGTCAAATCAGAACACAAGTGAAACGGAGATACATTTCCATACAAGGCTTACAAAGGTTACGAGAGAAAACTAAATAAAGTACAAACTACAAAAGGACAACAATAATAAACTAAGCCCAATTTTGATATACTAAGCCCATCACACATGCTTCTAATCATCTCTAAGTCCAGCAAGTAGCTAATCAGGGTGAAGTCTTCTAAGCCCAAAAGTACGATCTCTCCATCCATAAACCCAGCTTCCTCCTAAACCTGCCGCATTTGCCGCAAGAGAAAAGAAATGCGGCTGAGCTTACAAAGCTCAGTGAACAGATATGATAGATAACAAAGCAAAAATAGAGAAACGATACGGATTAAATACAATAAATAGATTCAAGAGAATCATAAAAAGTACAAGGTAAAGGAGTAGGATCAATGGTTAAGGTATAAGGTGAGTGTATGTGCCAGTATATTTACCCCAGGCCACACAAATATCCAAACAAACCGTATCACATCTTCGTAATCAATGTATTCGGAGGGGAGTCCTCGGAATACCAAATGTAGTAAGAGGGGAGTCCTCAAGTAATCCATGGAGTAGCTAGCTCCCAAAATGTGAAGGGACTACATGCAAGNGACGGTGTGGGACATCTCTCCAGCCACACTAGAGTCATAACATTGGTGCATCAATGCTATGATCATGGACCCCCCATAACTGGGAACAAAATAATGCCTGGGTAAATACTGAAGGGTCAAAGGTAACCAAAGTTCAAATTAATGTCAATATCAATATCATGGTCAAACAATCAAGGTTCAAATCCAAGGTTCCTGTAGTATAAGTGCCAATGTCAAAGGTTCCAATCAGCAAGGTTCAATATCCCAAGATCCAAAATCCCATGGTTCATAGTCAAAAGGGTCATAATGAAAGTTTAAAGCAATAGTTCAATTTAGCAGGTTCATATCAATTGTTTTAAAAAGGTTCGTAGTACAATCCACTTAAAAGGTTTATAACAAAGGTTCATTTAGAAAGAAATCTTCCAAAAGACAGCCTTTATAAAAGTAATCTTTAATGAAGGTTTTCTTAAAATATCCTTTAAAAGTAGTCTTTATGAAATTATAAAATCCCATATAAAAGTGGTCTTAAATCATGTTAGAAGTGTCGTTATAAAATAGTTTCCCCTTTAAAGATTCCCATATCATAATTAAGAAAAGGTTTTCACATCCTGTTGATATATCCCAAACGAACCTCCAAAGTTAGGGTTAAACCCTAACTGTTTTCAGTTAGGGTTAAACCCTAACTGTTTTCAGTTAGGGTTTTATCCCTTGTTAACGATTCTGTGGTTTATGTGTAAGTGGGTTTAGAGAGATGAATAAAGGGTTTTTTAATACGAAGAAGGATTCTAATGTGCCGAGTGTTAATGTTGATGCTAATGTGAATATTGATGAATTGAATGCTACTGTTGATTTGTCGAAGGTGACTATGAGGAAACATAAGAAGCCTAAGGATGTTAATCCTAGTTTTACTCAGCCTATACTTGCATCGTCTGGTCCTATTATTACTGAGTGGAGTGTTGATGATGGAGATATTGATTTATCTACGATTGTGGACAAGAATAATCAAGTGAAGCCGGTTTCACTTGATCCTTTAGTTAATGATCCGAATGGTCCACATGAGGCTTCTAAGAAGTCTCATAGTTCTGATAAGGTTGATACGAATGCACATGGGGCTGTTGGCATTGAGAAGGTTGGTGTGGATGCTTTGAAACAACCTTCTACATCGTATGCTGGTGTTACTTCTAGTGAATCTAAGAAATACATGTCTAACTTCCGTAGGCTGGAGTGTAGCAAGAAATCAAATGGTGTGGATCTTTCTGTACCTATGAAAGTGGTTGAAGAGGTGAACAATAAGGTTTGAGAATACTCTGTATGGGTACTTCCTTGGCCAACGACTTGCTTTTCCTGTTGTCGATTACTATGTACGCAATGCGTGGGCTAAGTTTGGTATACAGAAGGTAATGATGAATGCAAAGGGGTTCTTTTTCTTTAAGTTCAATTCGAAGAAAGGTATTGATGATGTTCTTGAAAATGGTCCTTGGTTGATTAGAAATGTACATATTATTCTTAAACCATGGACATTGAACACCAACTTATTTAAAGAGGATTTGACCAACATCCCGGTGTGGGTTAAATTCCATGATGTTCCTCTTGCTATGTTTTCTGATGATGGCCTTAGTCTTCTTGCCACATTGACAGGCACGCCCAAAAGGTTAGATGCTTTTACTAGCCAAATGTGCAAGGAATCGTGGGGTCGTAGTAGTTTTGCTAGATGCATGATTGAAGTGAAGTCGGATGAGGTGCTTAGGGACAACCTTACTGTTGAGATACCTTTACTTGATGGTTCGGGTTCGACTATTGAGAAGATACGGGTTGAATACGAGTGGAAACCACCTCGTTGTGATAAATGTAAGATTTTTGGTCATACTCTGATTGAATGTCCTAAAGTTGTTGTACCTCCTGCTCAGCCTACTAAGCCTGTTAATGATGGTTTCAAGACAGTCAATAACAAGAAGAAGGGAAAGCAAGGTGGTCATACTATTCCAGGTCAAGGAGGGTTTACTAAACCTGTTGTGGGTAAGCAGTTTCAATATCAACCCAAAAAGACTCCTCCTGAACCTAAGAAAGTGGAAGTTACTAAGAAGAATGCTTCTGATGTGGCTAGTTCGAGTGGAACAAAGATTTCTACATCTAACCAGTTTGATGCTCTTAATATGGAAGATACGGATGCTTTTGGTATTCCTTCTAATGACACCAACAAGGACGTGGATTCTGGTCGTACAATGGAAGTTAATAAAGATAAGTCTACTAAGACAGGTACTGCATCACAAGAACCCCTTGTGAGTGATTTGAAAGAGAAGGAGTCGGTTGTGGATCCTAAAACTAGTGATTCTTGTACTTCTACTAAGAGAGTTAACCCTTTTTCTAAGGTGGGAGAGATCGTGGTTTCTGATTCTGAAGATGAGGTGGTTGCCAACCCATTTGATGAGTCTGCTAATCTATTCGGTGGTGGCCAAGAGTTTGAAGATGACTATGATGACTATGACTACGATGACTATGCGAATCAGGTTTATGATCTTCCAGGGAATTTGGATGCCTTTAATGCCATGTATGGCACCAAGCTTCAAGGTCTTAGGAAGTAATTTTATTTCGTTATGTCCTATGTTATCATTTGAGTAGTGGTTTGTTTTCTTGTTTAGAAAATAGGAAGTATCTTATTATGTAAGCTTTATGCGTATGTAACGGGCTGAGATATGGGATTTCACTCATATCCATTGTACTTAAACGTTTTGGTTAATATATTTACCAGGGTGCAGGATTACTCCCCTTTACCCAAAAAAAAGAACCTCCAAAGTTTCAAAAGGTCCAAACGCTAAGGTTACAAAAGGTTAACGAACGGGTTATGTCAACATCACCATAAGGGTTTCAATGAATGCCAATAGAATCACAATACCAACGAAGCACATCAACCTCAGAGCCAAAGTATAAAGGTTCACACATATCAAAGGTTTAAATATCAGTGGCGGGTCAATATCAAGGGTTCAAATATCACAAGATAGATCAAATAGGAAAGCCTAACATAAAGGCTCAGAATCAGATGACAAGATCAATCAATGCAGTCAAAGAGAGGAGAGACAAGTCATACGAAACCTTTACTAAAAAGGTCAGAATCTTTGTACCTTCACCGAAACACACAAAAACTAAGATCAAAACAAAGGAGAAAGATCACTCCCGCTTCACCGGGCCTAGAAGAAAGTGAAAACGGATCATGAAGAGTTCAAATTTACTTACGTTACCTCTTTTGGTTATCTTTCCATTTTTAGTAACTTTATATATTTAGCAGCTTTCTATTTTAAGTAACTTCCCATATTTAGTAAGTTCCGATTTTAGGTAGTTCAAACATTTTAGAATACTTTTTATTTTTAGTAAGTTTCCTTATTTAGAAGGTTCCCAAATTTAGAAGTTTTCCATCAATAGTACTTTCCCAAAAATAGCAGATTTCCAAAATTAGCAAGTTTCCAATTATAGACATATTCAATATAGTTAGCTTTACCACTTTAACAAGTTCCTATAACTAGATAAGTTAAAGATTTCAATTTATACGAGTTTTCCAAGATTAGGGTTTTCTATTAATCATTTTCATGATTAGGGTTTAAATATGTCAAATAAACAAGTCAAGGGTCAAAAGTGTAAATATTGCCAAAGTTTCATATTTTATACCAATTTTTCACAAGTTAGTAATATTTACCATTCAATACTTCAAGTTTACCAAATGTTACCATTTAAACCCTCAAGTTATATTATTTACCAAATAAGTCCTTTTTTATATTTAATTTACAATTACAACCATGTTTAATTTACATTAACACTTATAACCCTTAATTATCAAAAGTATAGCATTTCAACCCTTAATATAATATCTATTCAAAACAGCCCTTTACTTTCATAGTTTACAAATTTAGTCATTTAATTAAAATAAATACAATTTACACCCTTTTAATTATAGAAATTACAATTAAACCTTTTAAGTTACCAAAATTGTACATTATACCCCTCAATACCAAATATGTACGAATCAGCCCTGAATTTATAAATTTTACAAAACACACCCCTTAGTTTAACTAATTACAATTTGATTTAATTAAATCACATAATTATCCATTTAATCCTCCAAAATTACAAAATTAACACAAAACACCCTCATTATCATTTTGTTCAGATTACCCCTGATCTATTACAGGTTAAAAAATTATCCCTTAAGTATGGAAAATTACAAAACACACCCTTGCGTATTTAAAATTCAATTCAGTTATAAATAAAAATCATAAACCCTAAACCTAAATCACCAATCATCATGTAATCATTACTTCATCATAAAAAGCATTAAACATCACAAAAAAATAGAAAAGCCCTAACCATAAATTAGTACCCCCTTTTTCTTATTTATTTTAGAGTAAAATACATCGTTGGTCCCTGAACTTTTCACAAAGCATCGCCATGTACCTTAACTTTTTAAAAACATCTCCGTGCGTCCCTCCCCAAGTTTTTCAGGCCGATTGCGTCCCTTGACCCGTTTTTCGTCAGTCAACGCCGTCTTCTGCCGTTACATTTTGTTTTTAGCACAAGGGTAATATCGTCATTATGTATTACCGTGTATCTCGACTCCGTATTACTTACACATGTCATATCCCTCTTCCCGCCCCATAAACACATAGACGGCCTCTTTTATTCATCACAAAACTTTTGTTACAATAATTATCAATTCATAAACCCTCATTGCATGTTATTGTGGAATTTGTGTTAATTCCAAAACATGGAATTTACTCTCTGGAAAGTAAGAAGAGATCCAGGTTATCGAGTTGATGATACCGTTCTGTGCAACTCGGCTAAGAAAAAATACGGTACGTTTTGTTGCTATAATCGTTGGAATTTCTAATTGGGGTATATTTCAATTTGTTATTAAGGTTTGATAATGAATTTCCTTTGGTCTGTTGATATGGTTTCAGGTGGTAGATCTAATATGTTTAGCATGAGGGTTCATCACAATGGTGTTTTTAAATACTGGCCTGGTAGAGTTTACGATGGAGGTATGGAAAGTTTAGTTGATTTGGTTGACGTTGATAGTGTGTCAGAGTANCGTTTTGTTGCTATAATCGTTGGAATTTCTAATTGGGGTATATTTCAATTTGTTATTAAGGTTTGATAATGAATTTCCTTTGGTCTGTTGATATGGTTTCAGGTGGTAGATCTAATATGTTTAGCATGAGGGTTCATCACAATGGTGTTTTTAAATACTGGCCTGGTAGAGTTTACGATGGAGGTATGGAAAGTTTAGTTGATTTGGTTGACGTTGATAGTGTGTCAGAGTAAGAGTTGGATGTTCTTATGTATGAATTGGGTTACGACCTAGGTCAAAAAAATTACTATTACTTTGTTAAGCCTGGTAGTAATTTAGACGATGGTATGTATAGCTTAAGTGAGGCTGCCGATTTAGAAATATTGAAAGATGTTGTTCAAGAACATAAGATGATAGAAGTTTATGTTGAAAACGGTAAGACAAGTTTGGATGTTGATGAAATGTCACCAAAGTCAATTAGGACAGTTATTTCTCAAGTGGATGCATCAAAGAAGAATGCAGCCCTTGCTATTGTCCCATATTGCTCAAAAAATATGTTCTTAGAAAGCATAGTTAAAAAGCCTGTGGTAGAGGGTTTAAGTGAAGTCA
>LBNU01034596.1:248682-299629 GCA_014162995.1 Artemisia annua
TAGCTTAAGTGAGGCTGCCAATTTAGAAATATTGAAAGATGTTGTTCAAGAACATAAGATGATAGAAGTTTATGTTGAAAACGGTAAGACAAGTTTGGATGTTGATGAAATGTCACCAAAGTCAATTAGGACAGTTATTTCTCAAGTGGATGCATCAAAGAAGAATGCAGCCCTTGCTATTGTCCCATATTGCTCAAAAAATATGTTCTTAGAAAACATAGTTAAAAAGCCTGTGGTAGAGGGTTTAAGTGAAGTCATACAACCACCTTTGGAAGTCAATACTTTGGTAGAATTTAGTGAGTGGCTAGAAATTGAACCCTTGATGACCATAGACCCACCTATTCAGCATATGCAAAAAAATAGCGCTGGTAGTGTTGAACATAGCCAAAAAGACAGTCCGGTTGGTCTTAACAATAGCCACATAGGTAGTCCTGTTTCTGTTGACCATACCAAAAAAGATAGTCCGGTTTGTGTTAACCATAGCGAAAAAGGTAGTCCGGTTAGTGTTAACCATAGCCAGAAAGGTAGTCCTGTTTCTGTTGAGCATATCCAAAAAGATAGTCCGGTTAGTGTTGACCAAGAGTTTCCTCAGCAAGATGAGGAAATGCATACACCTGTCGATCGTATGCAAAAAGTTAAATGTATAAACTTAAGTGACTCTGATGAAGAGGTAGGTGATGAAAATGTGAGTGAAACAGATAATTGAGAGAGTGATGGCGATGATACTGAGGAGAATGATGATGGAAACATTATTGTGGATGAAGAGAATATTTTTGATGAGCCTGATCTTGAGTTTAAATTGTTCAAATTGAGTGACGAGCCACCTGTACCCAGTATAGGTAGCTCTGACCAGATGCCAGATGATTATTTTAAGAAAAATGAGATAGACGAGCTGTTGAATGATGGGGACTTTGCAAGTGGTTCTGATAATGAGGTTGAGTATTTAGTAAGGAAGAAAAAGATGAGGGCATACAAGAAACAAAAGTTACTTGCGGCACAACATGAAAAAGACGAAGTCTTTTTTTCTGTGGTCAAACCTTCGTTACTGCTAAAGAAGTGAAAGATAAGATCAACCTGCATTCAATACAAACTCGGAGGAAATTGCAACTCATTAAGAATGACAGACAAAGAATTAGGGCTAGGTGTATCGGAACAATACCAGCGTGTGGTAAAAGTGGTTGTATTGGACTTGGAACAGTACCAAAGAGGAAAACTGGTGCATTAACTAGAGGTCGCGGAAGGGATGTATATTTACGATCAGAAAAGGAGGAACCAACACAGTGCCCATGGTTGTTGTATGTAGCAAAAGATACATCTAAAGATGTATGGATTGTTAGAACTTACATGGGTGTACATAAATGTTTGCATTCAAGAGATATCAAAGCTTGTGACTACAAGTTTCTGTCAAAGCAAATACTTGACCAAGTTCAAGTGAATCCAGATATACCAATCAGGGCTGTACAAGATCAACTCACTAAACAGTTTGCAGTCCAAGTGTCTTTGCAAAAGGCATTAAGGGCAAAAAACAAGGCAGAAATTGACATCAGGGGTGATCATAGGCATCAATATACCATTTTGCGGGACTATGCTGCAGAATTGCAGGAAACAAATCCTAATACAACAGTTAGGATAGGTGTGCAAACTGCGTTAGATCCATCAAGTCCAACGAGAGTTTTCAAGAGGATGTACGTTTGCTTAGGTGCTTTGAAGGAAGGATACAAAGCTTTTCAAAGAGAGTTGTTGGGATTAGATGGTGCTTTTATGAGGGGTCCTTTTCCTGGTCAGCTTCTTACAGCAGTTGGTATTGATAGCAACAACGGAATATACCCTTTAGCCTATGCTGTTGTTGAGGCTGAAAACAAAGATTCATGGATTTGGTTTCTTGATTGTCTAGCGGATGATCTTGACTTGCAACCAAATTCACACTACACTTTTATCAGCGACAGACAAAAGGTGATGTTAATTTATAATTGATTACATTCGGTTATATAATTCTTAATTGATTGGTTTAATAGTAATGGATTGATGTTTCTGTTTCTGCAGGGTATAATTCCAGCTTTAGCAACAGTCTTTCCTAGTGCGGAACACAGATTCTGTTTGAGGCACATCCATGAGAATATGAAATTGCAGTGGAATTCTGCAGAATACAAGTCACATTTGTGGAGATGTGCATCAGCAACAACTGGGGAACAATTTGAGGCAGCAATGCTTGCCTTCAAGAGTTTTAGCGAACCTGCACATGCTTGGTTAAGTAAGATACCACCAGCCCATTGGTCAAGGTCACATTTTTCAGGTAATAAACAAATCTGTGTTTATCAACAACGTTCAACATTTTTTTATGTATTACTAAGACATGTACTATACACTTGTTAGGGAGATCTCATTCCGACGTGTTACTTAATAACATGTGTGAAGTGTTTAATGGGAAACTTGTGGAAGGTAGGCACCAACCCATCATTACTGCTTTTGAATATGTTAAATCATATTGTACGAAGAGAATAGTGAATGTTATGGATACAATTGAAAAGTGTCCGGGACCATTTACACCAAAGGCAACGCGCATGTTAGACTTCAATAAGAAAGAGGCTCTTAAATACAGCGTTTTAGGGATTGAAGGAGATAGCTATCAGGTTAGTGGATGGGCAGAAACACGGTTGGTAAATGCTAAAGCCAGGTCTTGTAGTTGTAGAAAATGGGAGCTTACAGGTATTCCATGCAAACATGCTATTATAGCCAACATGTATATGAGGTCCAATGGACTCGAAGTAGGAACTGTAGAATCATGGGTTCATCCTTGTTACTTGCTTAAGACATGGGCGGAAACATACATACACCACATCCAACCCATCAGGGGATTTCCACATTGGAAAAAATCAAATGTGCCTACAACCATTGTTCCACCTAAACATCATAAACCCTTGGGTAGGCCACGAAAGAAGAGAACTAGGGCTTTTATAGAAAATGATGATACTGATAAAGAAGGTAAGTTGTCACAGTCAAGTAGGAGTGTTGTTTGTGGAATTTGTGGCAATGCTGGACACAACAAGAAAACATGTCTTGGGCAAGGAGGTGTTACTGGAAATCAAGCCAGTACACAAAAGTCTCAAAAAACAGGTTCATCCCAGCCAAAAGTTTCATCACAAAAGAAGAGAAAGGGTAAATGTAACAACTTTGAAGGAACTGCAAAAGCCCAAAGTCAAACTGAAGGTCAATCTCAAAGTCATGTGCATGAAACCCGTGGTAATGCTCAAAGTCATATTCAAGAAACTATGGCCCCGTGTCAATCTGGAAGTCAAGTTTATGCTGCTTCTGGTGGGTCTCCAAATCATGGTTGGACTAGGAAGAAGATTATAGCAGCAAAAATGGCTTTGCCACAGAAGAATGTTGCCTAAGTATTTCAAATACAATGTTTTTCATCGACTATGTAATTCGTAGACTATATTTTCAATGCTTTAACAATGTGTGTTTCTGAAGTATGTACACTACTGAATTTTATGCATTTGGAAATATATCCATTTTGCATTATGTTAGATACCATCTCATGTTACTGTGTGGGATTAATTGATGTTTAACTGTATCTATTTGCCTTTTTTCCAAGTTTCTACCAGTTGTTGCAACTTCATACACATACTTATAAATGTTGACTTTAAGAAANTAGACTATATTTTCAATGCTTTAACAATGTGTGTTTCTGAAGTATGTACACTACTGAATTTTATGCATTTGGAAATATATCCATTTTGCATTATGTTAGATACCATCTCATGTTACTGTGTGGGATTAATTGATGTTTAACTGTATCTATTTGCCTTTTTTCCAAGTTTCTACCAGTTGTTGCAACTTCATACACATACTTATAAATGTTGACTTTAAGAAAGTCAATTACTACTTAACCAATAAAAGCAGCCATTACCATATTTATAGCCATATCCATGGACCAAAATTAATGAAGTCAAAGCTTTGTACAAGTCAACCTACATTAACCCTGCCGAAAGAAACTAAGCAAACTACTGTAGATTCATACCACTTGCAGACTTGCTACTAGAAAGCTTTGCAAAACACAAAAGACCTGTCTTTCTAAAGACACTACATACACCATATGCAAACTAAAACGATGAGTATCCACGAGACAACACACAAGTTCCTCAAGCGGCAAACTTTCTCCTTCTCCAGATGGAGCTCAGCTACAGCTGCTTGGTGAGCAGCCTCTAGCTCGATTGCATTGTCTCGGGCGTTGACGGCCTCCAATGTCTCCGTCATGAGGCATGCTTGGCATTCTTGTAATGCCACCTCATTACGGTCAATGTGTCTCCTCAAGTAGAGGATCACCTCCTTTGCTCTTGGTGGCATTGGTGGATCGTACCACCCATTGAATGGACATGTGGATCCTTAAAAATTAACAAGCTAAAATCAATACTTTGACGCTTAAACTGGTAACTTGAACATAAACATGTAATCAAAAACAACCATTAGATTAAAACATTGATTAAAGTAAACGTGGTATTTTGTTAGGATCTAAGTTTATCAATATTTGTCAAGTCTCGGTTATTTCAGTACNGATATGTGCATCAACAACAACTGTGGAACAATTTGAGGCAGCAATGCTTGCCTTCAAGAGTTTTAGCGAACCTGCACATGCTTGGTTAAGTAAGATACCACCAGCCCATTGGTCAAGGTCACATTTTTCAGGTAATAAACAAATCTGTGTTTATCAACAATGTTCAACATTTTTTATGTATTACTAAGACATGTACTATACACTTGTTAGGGAGATCTCATTCCGACGTGTTACTTAATAACATGTGTGAAGTGTTTAATGGGAAACTTGTGGGAGGTAGGCACCAACCCATCATTACTGCTTTAGAACATGTTAAATCATATTGTACGAAGAGAATAGTGAATGTTATGGATACAATTGAAAAGTGTTCGGGACCATTTACACCAAAGGCAACGCGCATGTTAGACTTCAATAAGAAAGAGGTTCTTAAAAAGTTGGGGAGGGATGCAATCGGCCTGAAAAAACTTGGGGAGGGACACACGGAGACGTTTTTAAAAAGTTAAGGTGCATGGCGATGCTTTGTGGAAAGTTCAGGGACAAACGATGTATTTTACTCAAAAAAAAAATTAAGCTTGAGTTACAAACTACAGCAATACTCCTAAGACATTACTGCGGATTTCTTACAGTGTCCAAAGATGTTCTTTCACTTTTCAGTTCTTATTGCTAATGTACGAAATACAAGCTCAAAGTATTTTGGTTCAAAAGATGTTGTTTGAGTTCTTATTGCTACTTTTTATTCAAAGTAACGTGTGTTGAATTATAAGACATGGAATATGGAATTACTTGTCACACATGAATACTCCTAACTATTTCACATTTCTGGACTATTTTGTAGTGGTAAAGAAAATCGTCAAAAATAGTAAGGTTAACTTATTAAATCGCGTACATCTGAGTCATAGACTCGCCTCTCGAAACAACTGAAACATAGAAAACGTCATCAGTTTACCTTTTTTTATATTTACATTGTCACATCAATCATATCAACTATGGTAAACTATAGATGAATTAATTATTGAGAGTGTAAAATTGCTATATATGAAAATATGACCACAAGAGTTATAGGTGTTTGAATGTTTGATGCAATTAAAATATATGTATATAATATGGCCTTAATAATCTCAGGCTGTGTCTTTGATTGATCCCCGTGTTACATAGGGTTTGGACCTCCTATATGACAATTAGTTTCGAAGACTGAATATTCTTGGTTTTAATATAATGTGAATAACTATGATTTTTGACCTTTTATTCGATTTGAATTAATGATCATAGTAAAGAGATGTATTATTCAACATTTGTTATAACGGTAACCTTTTATGATCATAATAATAATAATAATAATAATAATAATAATAATAATAATAATAATAATAATAAAATTGAAAAAGATCATGTGTTTAAAGCTACTTTTGGGTGTATGATAATTTTGAGCTCATGAACTCCAAACCTTCCATTAACGTAGGCAACAAACGCTTCGATCACCCTCAGATATAACACTACACCTTTTTGCTACTTGTGGAAACATGAAGTTATGAATACCATGGAAGTATTAAAACGTGGTGTCTTATATATTTAACTCGAACATTTTCATATAGACTAAACATGATAATTTCAACATATATGCTACACGAACATGGATTGGTAAATCTTTAACGAATTAAATGGAAAACATTAGAAAGCTAGCTAGTTAGTTCGAAACAAAGATGTATGGTTGCTTTAGTGTGTGGAACTTGTTATTTCCGAGGTGTGTTCACTTTGAGAACTTATTTTTAAGCCTGAAATGTGCTTAATTAAGTTATAAACTTAAACATGTGTGTCAATATTTTATTAGTTTGTGAAGTAGTAGGTCTCTTAGCCGCAAAGAATGGCTATTGTCATAAATAGACACAAAATTTGGGTATTTGAACTCATAATCACTCCTCATTTACTTTTACGAGACTTGATACATACCCTATTGTAACATATGATTCACTAGTCATGTACATTTTTTTATACATTTTAAATCACTTGAAAGTTCGATGTAGTCATATACTAGTTATAATGCCCGCGCACGCGCAGGGTTTTTTTTTAAATTTTTTGAATCATATATTTTTATTTATCAAAAAACAAATAATTTAATCTTTGATTTGTTTGATTTATGATGTTTAATTATAGTTTTTTATTATTAAAGATAATTATTTAAAAATTTTAATCCTATTGTTAATTGCATCTTATCTATATTTTTTGTATTTATCTTCTACTTGTGTTATGGATAAATATAAAATATTATCTAATAAGAAAATAATCTTTTTTTCTAAATAATATTATTACTAAATAAGGTATGGTTTAGTTTTTTTGAAATGGAAAAGTCCCACTTGAGGTTTTGTTTTATTATATAAAAGATTAACAAATTTTCTTCTAACTAATGCAACCCATCCCAACCACATTTCTATATAAAGCTAAGGATATTCGACTTACATTCCCATACTTCTTAACTCATAAACTAGTAACACCATGAGCTTCCTCAATTTACACCAACCGGAAAACGATCTCACAATAGCATCATCTTCATCATTGTTATCATCTTTACACAACGCCGAACAACGTGTATTTTCATGTAGTTATTGCAGGAGAAAATTCTATAGTCCACAAGCATTTGGAGGCCACCAAAATGCTCACAAACTCGAAAGAACCTTAGCCAAGAAAAGCCGAGAGTTGAGCTCAGCTGCTAGACATAATTCAGAATGGAAGAATTTGTCATCAAGGTTTGACTCCAATGGTTCTACACATGTTGGACCGGTGCAACTGCCTGTGGTCGTTGGGGTTCAACATGAACAACGCCTCAATTCAACAAGAAAAGGTGATCAGAGTGTTGAAGATGATTTTAGTCATCTTGATTTGTCTCTTAGACTTTGATCTAATGCTCGCGTAAACCTGTATTATATTTGGATAATTCATGAGGAAAAAGGAAATGAAATCATAACCCTTAAAATAAAGTTACTCATTTGAGTTTGGGCTGCTTACTTTTGTATTCAATATACGCATAACTCATTTGAGAGCAATGTCGCGTCTAATTAGCCAGTTGGTGAGGTAAAATTACCAAGGCGATGATGAGTAGCTGGTTCGAGATTCAATTATATGAATGATAGAAATATTGCATCCTACCTTTGTTTTAGAAATTCATAATTTGTAAGTTTTATTTACTTTGTAAAACGGTTGATGAACATTGATATACATATATAAATGATCAAGCTTACAACTTAAAGTTATTAAAGTTGGATGTTGTGGAATGCAAAACTATACTAATATTTGTTAGTCCAAGTCTACTTATGACTGAATGACATATATACAGTAAAACCTCTATAAATTAATACTCGATAAATTAATAACCTCGATAAAATTAATAATTTGTTCGGTCCCAACTTGGGACCAGTACAAATTTGTACCCCAATCGATAAAATAATAAGATAATAATTTTTTTGAAACACCAGTGTATATATATTAGTCCCAACGAAACTATAAATTAATAATTACTAAAAATTTCGTATATATTTATATATGCGTGTGTGTGAGAGATACACTTCAAAATCTTAAGATTGTTTCGTAAAAAATAAATTCATTATCACTTGTTATTTTTTGTTGAACTTCAAATCTATATTGAGTTTATCTGAAAATTTCCTTATTGCAGTAAAGTGTTGGTGTGTTGTCTTCTCGTATTGCAACAAAAACTGTTAATTTTATTTTCATAAATATGAATTCATAAAATTTTAATTGGAACTTGTTTTTCAAATTTATTTTTCATCTTTAATGAGTATACGTTGTATCTAGTATATTACACTTGAAAATTTAAAGGTTATATGTAAAACCTCTTTAAATTAATAAATTATTAATTTATCGATATAATAATATCTCGCTAAATTAATAAAATAACCCGATCTCAACACTATTAATTTATAGAGGTTTTACTGTAGTACTTGTCATTATAAACACCATTCAAGTAATTGAATCCCTAGTGTGTAGCGCCCTATTGCGGAATTTGGAATTCTTAGGAGAGCCTAGGTCAATCACCGCTCATTGCAGCTTAGGAGTCAACTCTCAGACGTGTAGCGCAATTAGCTAGAGACGACGTTGTGAATATAATCACATTTTTCAGTATGGATGTATACTCTAGCTAGTAAGTAGACAAGTTAGTCTAGAACGTATTTATGTTCAACACTGTTATATGATATCTATTTCGTCGGTACGAGATGATAGACTAGTATACTGATTATCAACCTTTTTTTTTTAACATACTCGTTGTTAGGAAAGGAGAACCTAAGACATTAGCAATGTATACAACGCTTCATACTCTTAAAACAATACTTCTCACACCATATTAACTGTCTGTATCATAGTAGGTTTCGTACAATATAGAAAACTTATATAAAACTAAGGTACGTAAAAGTTCAATATAATTCTGTGATCTAAAAGTCTGATAAACTTTGCCATGATCTTAGACTATTAAAAAATGACACATAAAAGGTTGTTTTTTGAAATAATCAATCTCGTGATTGGTCGAGATAAGCTCGATCTTGACATGAATATCAAAGTGTCGCATCAATAATGATCAAGATTAAAAGTTGGTAATTATATGTAGTTGTTGTTAGGCTAGACACAATGGTTATCCTCTCACCGTCACATCACTATTCAGCACATCATCACTCTCCTCACCTTTCAGACATAATGGTCATTACTCCCTTCATTTTCAAATCCATTTTTTTAACAAATTTAAATTAAAAATGATAATTACATAGAAATGTATCTAACTTATTATTTTTTTTTTAATTGTGTGAAGCCTTCTTTACTTTTTACTATACTATTTATACCTTAAACTTTTGATTTCAATTTTCGTGTGTATTTTATTTATGTAAAATGACCACTTTACCTTTCGTTATCAATAGAGTGGTTACAAAATATAAGAGTAAAAGAGTCATTTACATGAGCAAATACACACAAAGATCAAAATTTAAAAATTTGAAGTATATAATAGCAAAAAATAAAGAATACTACACACAATATGTCATCAAGGTATATATGATTCACTAGTCATGTACATCTTTTTATACATTTTGGTCAATCACTTGAAAGTTCGATGTAGTCATATATTAACAATTTTTATTCTAACTAATGCAACCCATCCCAACCACCTTTCTATATAAAGCTAATGATATTCAACTTACATTCACATACTTCTTAACTCATAAACTAGTATAACCATGAGCTTCCTCAATCTACACCAACCGGAAAACAATCTCACCATACCATCATCTTCGTCACTGTTATCATCTTTACACATCACCGAACAACGTGTATTTTCATGTAGTTATTGCAGGAGAAAATTCTATAGTCCACAAGCATTTGGAGGCCACCAAAATGCTCACAAGCTCGAACGAACCTTAGCAAAGAAAAGCCGAGAGTTGAGCTCCGCTGCTAGACATAATTCAGAATGGAACAATATGTCATCAAGGTTTGACTCCAATGGTTTTACACATGTTGGACCGGTACAACAGCCTATGGTCGTTGGGGTTCAACACGAACAACAGTTCGATTCAACAAGAAAAGGTGAGAGTGTTGATGAGTTTAGTCATCTTGATTTGTCTCTTAGTTGATCAAACGCTCGCGTATGTGTATTGATATTGTGGATCATGGGATTTGACTCACAACCTTCAAATAAAAGTCACTCGTTGAGTTTGGGCTACTTGGTTACTTTTTGTATTCGATATATTCATAAACCATTTATGAGCAGTACTCGAGAATTATATGACGTTAGGAATATTCAAACCTACTTTGTTTTCAAAATTGTCTTTTCCATATTTTTTTTTTTTTTTTTTTTTCTCTCTCTCTCTCTCTCTCTCTCTCTCTAAAACAGCCAATAGTATATAGATATCCCTAAATGCTCAAACTCACAACTTGGAAACTTATTGATGCTAGGAAGTAGGATGTGAATGCGAAGCTATATAACACATATACCATGCATGTAAATAAATCACGTGTATATATAGTTTAGTTGTTTGAATTCTTCGATTGGAGAACCAAGGTCAATCGTCATAGGCTCCAGCTTTTGATCAAGTAAACTCTCGGGCGCATAGCCCAGCTAGAGAAGACGACTTTACGATTATAGTCACGTTGTCTATTGAGCGGCTGAGTAAGTCTACAGATCAAAAGTTTGACATTGTCTTGGTCTTAGCTTCTTGCACACACATTGTACTCGAGGTGAGACATGCAAACACCGCTTTACTAGTTATGAACGTTTTTCAAACACGCCATGCATGTTGTTAGGAAAGGAGAACTTAACACATTAGCATTGTATCTTAACACTAAAATACTTGTCACACCACATTATTATTGTTTTTATCAAAGTCGGTTTCGTATAATACAAAGAATTTAAATAATGAAACTAAGATACGTACGTACTTTGTTATCTAAAAGTACGATAAACTTTGACATGATCTTAAAATATTAAAAGATAACACATAAAAGCTAGTTCCTTTTTTTATATAATCAATCTCGTGATTGGTCGATCGGGATAAGCTCTTGACATGAATATGAAAGTGTCACGTCAATAACGATCAAGATTAAAAGTTGGCATTTATATGTAGTTGTTGTGATGATAAAACCTCGTGCATGTGTTATGTTTTATTGATCTAATATTTATAAGGAAAATGTTTGATGATCCTAATAAAGGGACCTAATCATGGACCTACTGCTTAAAATACTTGTACAGTGCATGCACTGTAATGTAAAATACATGAAGAAATCTTAATGGACTGTAAACCTGTTACAAGATTTGAGCCATTCTAATTTATCATTTGATACGGGTCTAGGGTCATTCTAATTTATCATCCGATAGTTTGTCCTAATTAACTCGAGTTTAAAAATCTCAAATAGGAATTTATACCTTTTATTGCAATTCGAACACTATTTTCCGAATTTGTGATGTTTCTTGAGTTAATCAAGATACGTGCTATTCTATATATGAAACACCTAGATGGCTAGATAAAGAAATTTCACGCAATGTACTTTACAGTTTACATCACGTTTCAATATGGCCAATTTATGATTCAACAAATTAACTGAGTCTCAAAACTATTTCTACACGGCTTAAAAAGTCTAAATGCTAACAATCTTGACGGGACAAACTTTTTTACACTTAAGCAAGTACCTAAAGATTTATGTAATCACGCAACTTGTGAATCCGATAATATATAAAGCTAATGGGGGGTATAAGCTTAAAAGCAACAACAAAAAAGGTATACACACTTATTGTGATTTGTGATGTCTTATCAAACTAGTTTGTGTTAAGCCAATAGAAGATTATGTGTCAATCATATGATCAATCAGAAAAACTAATATTGTTGACCCCCTACATGTTGATAAGATGTTCGTTAATTAGCTAGCTAGTTCATGAACTCAAGTTAGACAAGCTTTATAGGGCAAATGATGATGTTCCTTTTTTTGTTTTTCGATCGACATCAAACTAATGCTTCTTTCATCTCTTTTGATGCACTAACCACCGTTTGTTGTGGTACAAAGATCTTAGTAATACGTAGAATTCGGCCATCATGAACACAAATTACCCCAAATACTAGAAGCATAGCTAGTCGTAACATTTTGCTACCACAAAATACTTTGCCGAAAGTAATCAGATTGATCAGCATTTAACAACAAATTAAAAAGAAAATCTTCTTCCTTTAGAGAAATTAATATATAGAAAGTGAAAACTGCATTGTCAAATCAAAGAAGTCTTCATCCTGTTAGCAATTGGTTAGATGATGATCAAGGACTCTTATCATGATAAGGATTATCCCCCTTGTTGCAATATTAGCAAAACAGATTTGGAGACATTCTCATGATACGTCAACAAACATTCATCGTCGTACGTCTCTCGTTTGATGCCTAGATTTTCACTCGGAATGTTAATTCTTCGCATAAATGAGGAAGACTAGCGTACTTAGTTCCTTTAATTTAGATGACTTTAACTAGGCCTTTAATTCATTTGACTTCAAGTTTTCGGTCACTAATAACTCAATTTTAGGACATGCTTCATCTTTTTGTTGACTTATTCAAAAGCATGTTCAAATTTGTTATGAGTCAAAGATTGTCTTTTCAAATAATCTTAACACTGAAAACCTCTTTCGTTTACTTGGTTTTACTTATGATATTATTTGCCACAATTATATTAGGCTACCCACAGTGGTGACCTGCAGACGACCTGTCACATCATTTTTTTTCTCCAACGACCAAGTTGCCACAGTGGCGACCAAGTTATTTTTTTTATTTTTTTATAATTCAAATATTTTAAACAACAAATTTAACCTTCATTAATAATAAAACGTAAATATTACAATACTAATTAAAAACTTAAACTAATAAAATGTAAACGTTACAATACTACTTAAAAACTTAAATAATAATCTAAGTTGTAGTGTGCTTTGATTGATGCCTTAATATCCAAAAGTTCTTGTTGTTGTCGTGGGGGCAAATTTGGGTTGATTTCTGTATTGTAGAAAATCAAGTCTTGCTCCCGTTTCGTTTGGGCCATCAATTCAATTTGCTGACGTTAGAGCTCAATTTTATCTCTTTTCAACTCCTCGGCTCGTCTTGCCCTTGCCTCTTGCATCTCCATCTCTTTTTCCCTCAACTTTATGTATGCCTCTTCCATATCTTTTTTTTTTTTCCGGTTTTGACGGCTTGAACTTGAAGAAGCTCTGGGCTAACGAACTAACAAATGATGCTGATGGATCACGAGATGAGGAGGATGATTTCTTCCTGGCTGCGTCACGACCTTGTGGTCGTGATTCTCGAGTCTTTTCCTCATCAGAATCATCCACGTTTTGGAAATTCAAAGGACCTTTTGGTGACCCCTAAGTGGTTTCCGAAGTCTTGAATTTCTTCCGACTATTCGTTTTGAAAGCAGGCATCTCAATACCCTTCCAAGCCTGATGATTCCTCAAAATTTTTCCAACACTCCTCCAATGTAAAATCATGACCGTAAATCACACGGTATTCTCTAAGAGCTTTTGAGTGTCGTCTTGGTCATTTTCACCACTTCCGTGATTCTGCTTGATATTATCCATAATTGCACAAAATCCACCAACCCTACAACGAACCCTATGCTTCCATTTGGAAAGAATCGACCCGTACGTTCTTTCTGAACGAGTTTCTTTTTTAAAGTACTGATAACGCTCTAATTATACATGTTTATTCCATCGATTATATATCATTTATCTATTATATTATATAGAATATCATGTTATTTGTGTAGAATTGGTACTAATCTGGTTGCAGGATAGAACGAGAGAAGAAAGTTAGAAATACCACTAAAAAGACCATAAAATGACAAATATAAGAAAGGAGGGACTTGAAATGAAAATATACAAGTATGAAAGACCCAAGTACGCCGATCTTAGGACTTTGTGCGGCGTACTTGCTTGGCGGGTAAATGAAATTGAATATACGCAAAGTACGGCGCACTTTCTACGAAGTGCAGCGCACTTACCTTGACAGTTACAAAACAGAGTTATTGTTTGCATTCATTGTGAGGCCGATCACTTGTCCTCATTTACTGAATATTGGAGTTGAATTAGGTCAAGATGAGCCTATAAAAGAAAAAGTACGAAGCAGAGAAAAAGGGGGCAACACCAACGAGAAGTAGGGAAAGTATACGAAGTGAGATTGGTGAACTCATACCAAGTTCACTATATCGGGGTTCGAGGTTGTGATTCTATTGCTGTGACAGAGTGTAGGAGAACGAGCCTAGAGAGTTATCTCTGTGAAATCATTTGTTCTTTCGTTGTAATCACTTTGGTACACTTTTCTACTTTGTCGAATTGAATTATGAAGTTTATGAAATTCATGTTGAATGATATGTGTTTTGTTATTACAATAATGGAGTAGTCGTTATATGTTTATTTGGGTGATATAGTTATATGGTTGTTTGCAATGTAATGTACGCTTGCTATTGATACTATGCTTAAGTTTAATTGATGAGATTATGCTTGGATCATTGTTGAATGTTTGATGTATCTCTGTGGTAGAAGTAGGTCGAAAGGGTCTGCCATTTTGGTATTATTTCAAGGTGTTTGTCTATGGCAACTTGGTGTTAACCTTGTAGAAATTGGTCGACAAAACATTTATCAACCCATCCATGATCTTGTTTAATGCCTTATCTCATGTCTAACGAACTTGATGAGGAAATTGGCTTATGTATACTTCTGTTATGAACCATTCTTAATGCATTTGATATATTGAGAATCATAGGTCGAAAGGGTTTCTTAATATGTTGGATAGTTATAGGTACGAGTGTTAACCATGCATCTCTTGCTTATATATCTTGTTCATGATTGCTTGCTTATCATTTACATGCTACTTCCATGTTTCTTAGCCTAAATAAACATAGCTTTTAATCATATAAAACAATCAATCTAAATTGCTAGTCTTTGGATAAGTGACAATCTAGGGACTTTACTTTAACACAATTGCTTGGCTTTTCTACAATCTTTTGGGACGACCTAGTCTTACCTAAACCTTTACTATAAACGGGGGTTATACTTTACCCATGTGTTTTATAAATTAAGGAAAATGGTGAAATTAGTATTATAAATTTTAAGCTTTTTAAACACATCAAGTACCCTATTCTTCCATGGTTCGGCCTTTTTGGTTGGTTCGACCTTTTTTCCTTTGTCATTCGCCTTTGTAGCATGTCTCGAAGGCTTCTTTGGTTTGACGGTTGACGTCTCTTCGACATCGTCATCGTCATTGTCTACAACAGGCATGAAACTGTGGTACGAACCATGACCCGTACCTTGCCTCATCGAAACATCTTGACTCGGATAGTTTTGAGTCAGGTATTGTTAAGTCGGATAGTCTTGCATATAATCCTCCAAATCCATATCAAGATTAACACCCTGAAGTGGTGAGAACATTTGATTCGGTTTGAAAGACCGCAAGAAATCCAGGTTAGGATGATACGACGACCCACTTGGTGATTGGTTAAAATCAGTATTAGGACGATACAGATTTACATATGGACGATTAATGTAAAACGGGGTTTGACTTTGATTCGATTGTGGTAGTCGTGTTGGATATTCAAAGGCGGGTGCACGAAAGCGATTTATGGTGGTTTTATCCCGGTTAATTGATACGGTGGATCCGGCTAGAAATTCAAATCTGGGGCATTTTGGGGTAGTCGGGATCGTCGGGTTTTTGATGTGGGAGTATTTATTTATTTGTTTTGACATGATGAATATTGATGAGAAGTTGTTTGAAATTGTGTGTTTAGAAGTGTGTTTGAGGTTGGTATTTATAAGGTTAAAGTGGTAAAGTTTTTTTTGCTTTTTTTTAATGCCAAACGGTAACATGTTTTGAAATATTGTGTGTATTAAAACTCGGTCGGATATTCGAACTAGTTCGCCCATTTTGTGATCGACGACCGATCACGATCGAAACCCTACATTGGGGCCGACCGATCATGACCCACTGCTAGAAGCCTTATAATTGTGACACAAGTACTTGTAAGAGAAAGAGGTATGCATGGCTGGTAAGGTGGCGCCATGTTACCAGCCCAAACCAAGCAACANTTTTTTTTTTGTATTTGTGTATTTAGTGGGGTATGTATGGACCCAACGACACCACTTTTGCTTAGCATTACATTTGTATGAGTGAGGGGTTTTTTTGGTGCCGTTGAAGATCTCATGCCATAAGAATTTTCGGTGACGTGGCAGCACTTTTTGCCTACGGCACTAGGGGTGTTCAGTATTTGGTTTGACACCGAACAAACCGAAATATAAACCAAACCGAAACCGAATAAAACCGGACCGAAAATTTTAATTGGTGTATGGTTTGGTTTAAAACCAAACCGAAGTATTTAATTGGTGTTTGGTTTGGTTTTGGGTTTGACAAATACATAACCAAACCAAACCGAAAAAACCGAATATATATCTATCCACACAAAAAAGTTTAAATTATATACATACAGATTTTATATGTTTATCTTCCTAACAAAAAATCCCAAAAAATTTAAATATCTTATAAACTAACCACTCCTCAAATCAAGGATGCTTGAAGATGGAATATTCCAGCATAAGACTCCTGTAAACCTTTGTCGAAGAACTTTTTATTATATTTTGCTTTCATTTATTTCCGTTAAGTTATGAAACCTTTTGGTTTCTTAAACTTTTGTTTTGTAGATTTACTTAAACACTTTGTGAGACCTTTATTTTGGTAATTTTATTTGAAAATTTAGGATTTTATTTTTTGACTTTTATATTACATTTATAAGTTTAATTGAATTTGATTTTCTTGGTTTTAACCGAAACCAAACCGAATTCTAAATTGATGTATGGTTTGGTTTTATCCGTTTTATAATTGGTTTGGTTTGGTTTTGGTTTTAACTTTTGAAATTTTCAAATCGATTAACCGGAACCGTACAACCCATGAAACCGAAAACCGAACCGATGAACACCCCTATACGGCACCACCTTTATGGCACGAGGGTACCCAATAAAATCAACACTGCACTGTCCATAAATTAAACTAAAAGGTACTAATTGAAAATATAGGCTTAAAAGTGCAAAAATATCGAAAGCAATGCGTCTAAACATTCTATGGTTTATCCAAATTTACAAAAATGACGTACAGTTTCTTATATCCTAAGATTCTCCGTTTTATTTCTAAAGTACATAAAATGCTTCCAAAGTGTTGTTGCCCTCAAGTTATCGATAACTCAAAAAACAATTTATATTTATACATTACCAAAAAAAAATCCTAATCGACCCTAAGCACACAATCATGCTTGGGCCATGTCTATCATTAGATAATACATTCATGTTTAAAATATAAAATGATGAAAGCTTCGTAAGGGATCATGCGTGGTGATGGCGGTGGTGCATCACCTAACCTTACATCCACTCTTAGCATAATTCATTTTTGCATGAACCAAATCAATCTTTGGGCAAATTTAACTACAAAACATCATAAGCATCATATTACTAATTAACAAGTACAAATCTGGAACGGCGCTAGTCACAAACAAATTTAAAAAAACTTCGTTAAAAAAGCGTACAAAGAAAACGAAATAAATGAATAAGCATGATAACTATAAAGAATGTACGCATGTCCAAGAATTTAATCAACAAATATATGAGATCAAAATGATAAGGACCCTAGCTAAACTCTTCTAGCTCGGAATCGACCTATTAGTCGATACGTTCTGAGTCCGAATTACTTTCTTGAGCCTTCAAACATCATAGCCGATGTAAACTCGAATTCGAATTCGAGTCTCAAACCTTTATTAACTTATCGTTTTATCCTAAACTTTACTTATCTTCTTCAATTCATAGTCATCATCAATGGTTTTACAAGGATCATCCTATAAATTTAACATCAAATTCACGGCGAAATGGAATTAGATGATCCAAAACTAGTGTCTCTTTTATACCTAAGTTGTAACGAAACTTGTCTCTCCATTCTTAGTTGTCGATAAAAATTCTCTATAAACATCTCCGCCCTCTTATCAATATCATCTTCTTGAGGAAAACTCCTTGTTCTTTCTACACGAAAGCTTTTCGTGCTCTTCAACTCACGAGCACAAGAACCCGAATCACAAACAACCTCCAAAGTACCATCTTCTTCTTCTAGCTCATCATCAGATGATGATGACACGATCATGGTCAACCCTAATCGTTCATTAAAGCTCGATAGCCGTCTTCTACCAACACCACCACCCTTGAAGGATGATATAATTTGCCACTTGTTTATATTCGAGTTCATGAGAAATGTGACCTTCTTGACGACGTTCTTTAGCTTGTCTAGCAAGTACCATCTATTGTTGCTATTGTGTTGATTCGACATAGCTTAAGATTTTTGATTGAATAAAAGAATTTAGATGAAAACGAAATGTGTTTGTTGAAATATGATATAGAAGTTGATGGGATTGTAGTTTTGTTTCGTGCTAGGAATTTTATGCAAGTTTTATAAGTTGAATGAAATTGATGTAGATATAATATATATATATAGCGTGGGGAATAAGGTAAACAAAGTGACGTGTGACAGCTTGTACTACAAGAGACGCGGATTAACGCACGTTGTAAACTAGCTTAAGTAATCAAAATTATATGAAGAACCAAAAGTGTGTGCAAGTCTTTATAACAAATACGTAAATTTATGAATGTTTCTTTTTTGTACATGTAAGTTGTTAGTAGTAAGTTGATATGATCACGTATTAATACGCGCGTATATGCATATTTCATGTTTATCAATATTCAATTCTTTGAAAAGGTAAACTTCACAGTTTTGAACATTATTCATGTGTTGAGTATGTCAAAATTATGGTACAATTATCTAAATAATAATAGTTACCAACGACTATAACAAAGGATAGTTCCAACTTCTCGAATACTCAAAAGTTTAAAACCTCAACTTGGCGATCAAGATTGGAAATGATGAGGTAATACTAGTTTGAAATAAAATATTCTGACATTTTAATATAAAAATGGATTGACAGTTGCCATAGTATAGATTAATAAGTGTTTTAATTTAATAGGGGTAAGATTAATATATAAGTAGGTTCAATTATAGTGAACATGGGTCTATTAATGACATATGTAGAGAGAATCTGAATCGATCCGAGAATGACTAAATCCTTCTCAATTGAGAAGGATACTTAAAAACAATAGATTTTTAACTTCGATTCAAGTTTTTTAAGTGTAGAACTCATTTAATTGTGCTTCTAATCTAAAATGTGAAAAAAATTGAATCAATGTTAAAAATTTCACGATTTTGCAATACAAGAACAATTGTGAATCATCGTTACAAATTTAATGAATCATTACAATAACTCGATTTTTACAAAGATTTGTGAAGCAAATTTGTGATTCACTATTAATTAATGTATACTAGTGAATCAAATTTTTTTAATTGATAATGAAAAAGAATAATAAAAAATGATACTACAATTTCTTCTACGATATGATTCCTAATTACGATCATTATGATATTTACTCCTAAAACGACCAGGGAAAATATATGCGTCTGTTTTAAACATATGAATACTTTCATTCTTTGGGTAATTAAGAAGCTGAGAGTTCGGGCCTCAAACGAGGATAAATATACCACATCAACGGGACGTTGCGAAATAACGTCTTTTGAACGATTATCTTGGCGATACAAACATGCCACCTAAAAACCCGAGAGAGTAATTTTAGGCGAATGTACCAAATGAGTTTTGCACATTTTTTTACAAATAGTCAATGATATTACTAAATTTTGATCGTATTTATTAATGTCGTTGGCGTCATAGTAGCATCTTATTAGAGCGACTTAAACTTCCTTTCTTCATTTTTTTCAAACAAAAAGCACATGAACCCTTTTTTAATAACATCATTTTTATCCTACCCAATTTATCAACAAAAATTATTTGGTTAAAAGAGGTTTGTGTGTGTTTTTAGTTTGAAGAAGATGATGATGATGATAAAAAAGAAAAATAAAAAAATAAATAAATAAAATAAAATAAAATAAATTGAAAAAGTAAAAAAAGTTAAAAGTGGTTTTTAATAATAATAATAAAATGAAGTGATAGAATAATAAAATAATAATAACGAGGACGTAGGGACCCGCCGCGTTGCGGCGGCTTTTTTGTATTCGGTTTATGGTTGGCGCATGTTTTTGCAAAATGGTTAGGGCTTGTTGGAAAGTGGTTTTATTTTTTGCTTATCCGTGCTCTTGTATATAAGTCACCAAATATTGTAGCTTCATATTGTATTTTTATTAGGGGTTGTCGGAAAGTGCTGTTGATTTTTTTCTTATCCGTGTACGCTAGATAGATTTGTCGCATAATTTAAGTAGATGGCCTCGTATATAAGTCACCAAATCTTCTAGCCTGACAATGCATTTTAGTATGCTGTTTTTTTTCTTAAATTCTTTTGTGTTATTTTGGAATTGCTATTTGTTATGTATGCTAACCAGTTTATGAATTCAAATTTTGAAATAATCTTGCTCATCTATCTTATCAAACAGTAATTGTTTCTGATTTTAGGGAAAATATTTTTGACTAACTGCTTTTTTGGGAAACATAATAACATTTTTTATTGTATAGTGCTTTTATATTTTTCTACTTAATGCTCCTCAGCATTGTTTCTTTTAAGTTCTATACATTTGTTGTATTCATATTTGTCACTAATCATTACTGTCATGGATAATTTAGTTAGGCTATTGGAACTTGCTTATTCATCTGGGTCTGTTTACATTTCTGATGTTGTGCGTTTAGGTTTTCTAAGAGAGGTTCAAGAGGAGGAGAGCTGGATTTCATTTCTACGTAGCTGGTGTGTCTATGTCGAGGATCGTTTGGCGTACTTGGATGCTGTTATTTCTGAGTTGGAATTGTGTGCTAATTACATGTCTGTGGCTCAAGTGCTTGTTCAATTGAGGCACGGTGACAATGTTATTTTTGCCGATGCTATAATGTATTTTAAAGTTATTCGTGATTTTGAGGCTGACAAATTGGCGAAACTGCATCTTTTCTTACAAATTTCTACAATGCATGTGGCTTTGCGTAGGGAATTTGTTGGCCGATTTACTGGCCTTTGATGCTGATTAGTTTATGAAGTTGTTAAATCGGATGATTTTAGATTTTGTAGCTTGTTATTTTATGTGTTGTTTTTTTTTTGGTCATTTCGTCGCTGTGTTGTTAGCTAATTTAGTATGTATTAGGTTTCTTATTCCCAGACGGTTTATGTATGAAAATTTTATTTATTAATGTGTGTGTTCTTTGTTTGATCTTGTACCTTTTTAATGTTCAAGTTGTTTACTATACCGGCTTGTGTATGTATCTTATAGTATATCTATTTGCGTGTTCGTAACGTGTTCAATTTGTGTACTTATTATCTTTTTGTGTTTGTTTATTTCCTTTTTAATTTTGTTTTCTGATTTCGCCTAGCTTGGTTCGTTTGTATCGGCTTTTATATTGGGATAGTCACTTTCATTTTTTTTTTGTTCTTACTATATACCGAAACCGATAGTACTTTTTTGTATAATTTGTTTTTTATACAATTTCAAAATTGTATGTGTTTTAATAATAAATAATTGGTTTGTCAATGTTTGTTAATAATTAAGTTTTTTTCTTTCCTATTTCAGTTATTTGTCTAGATAGGTTATTACTTTGTTGGTATAACAATCATTTTTCAAATATTTCTCCTAGTATACACACTAACTTTGGTTTACTACTGGTTTATCAGAATTTTTTGTTGGTAACATTTCATTAGTTAACCCTTTTTCGTCACGTTATTGATTTAACGGCGTAGGCTTCTTTTGGTAGACATTTTTTTTACTTGCATCTAATTTTAAGAGGATAATATATCATTTTTTTTATGCCTAAAAAATAAGTATGTTTATTTCTTTTAGAATTCATTAGGTAGCATTTTCATTTGTTACTAATATTCTAGACTTTGAGTACTTCACTTGGGCTAGTGTTTTGAAACTACAGTTTTGGTAGCCCACACTTTCACTGGTTGACTTGGCCCAATATTCTCAAACTACAGATTAGGTGTGTTGTATCCTACTTGTATGTTTTTCTTCTACTTTCTCCGACATGGTCCTTTCATGACTCAACCATTGTTGCTGAGGAACTCGAGGTACTAATATTGACTTGCGACAATTCTATACATTAATTAGTTCAATTAGATAGTGGATCGTGGCTGTTATCTATTAAGGCTAACCTACTTTAATTGCATGATTTGGGTGGACGGTGGTCTTATTGCCACACGGCTCTAATTGGTGCCTGGGGTTGCATATCGTGGCGGTTTTCTGCATGAGAAGGCTAGGTAGACTGGTGAGGTTGCTGAGGATGGGCGCCCTTTATCGCCAGGTCAGCTATGCTACATATTGTAATCTCATTTAGATAAGCATTGAGTTATCTTAATATTAATTAGCTTTGTTTTCTAGTTAAGGCCTGTGACTATAAAATGTGTGTCATTTGTGTTGTTATTTATATCAGTATCTGTGAAAAACTAATTTACAATGAATAATCACATGAGTAATGGTCATATGAATAGTGTTCCTAATGGCAGTCCTGGTTATGGTGCTAATACTATTGTTAGGTATAATGCTGATGCTAATCTAAGTAATGTTGTCAATGGTGATGCCCCTCAGGCCACCAATGTTGCTGTGAATGATATGGTTAATGGTAATCTGAGCGATATTCCCAATGGTCATGTCTCTCATGTTAGTAATGCTGTTGTGAATCATACGGCGACTGGTCATGTTGGTCATGTGGTGTATGCCTCTGTGTCAATTAATGCTAGACTCGCTCGTGTAGCCAATACACAGGACAGGGGTAGGCAGTTTTACCTGTTCTTTGAGCGTTATAGATTTGCACTTTTGAATGGGCAACGCGATGACAGGCGCCACATGAATCGCGAGAGGGTTTTGTTGCAGCAGCTGCAAAGTGTTCTTAGAGAGCTTGAGGGGCTCCCGAATTCTCTGCTGGTTAGCCGCAGCTTGGCACTCGCACGCGCTCTCATAGCTGTTATTGAGCAGCGTATCCGTGCGTATGCGCGTAACCATGCTGATGCAAGTCGTATGGCGTCTCTTTTGGTTGACTATTTGGCTGATGTGACGCATATATAGTGGGTTATTAGAAGGTCTCGTAGTATGCTGATGTAATAGGTTTCTAAGTCAGCATTCGCTGTTAAGTCGTAGTGTCTAGTTATGTGTCAGGTTTGTGTTGTCAGGGTCTGTATATTGTGTAAGTGGTCAGTCGTCGCTTAAGCAGCCAGTAGTTTATTGGTAGTGGCTGTTTTGTTTTGTTGTGTATCGGACATTGCAGAAGTTGGGAACCGATGATGGAAGGTGAAGTGTCTTTTGGGTAGCTCTTTTTGATAAGGATTATCGGTGTAGTTTCTCCACTTGTGTAGCCGTTTTAGGCCGTAGTCTGTATGAAGTGTTGTGTCTGTTTTCATGAATCTCAAGTGGTATTAAACTAAATTTCATAGTTGAGTGTCATTTCGTGACTTGGTTTTTTATATTTATGTCACTACTTCTTATCTTGTATGTTACGATGATCTAATGATGAGTATATTAGTTGATGCATTTTTCATTATTATTCTTGCCATTGCAGTCTCTTAATTTTTCTTTTGATAGAAAGGTCAAATTTGAATCGGTTGTTGTTCGTACTTTTACATAAGCTCAAAGGTGAATGAATCGGCTTTTGGTTATGCGGTTGATAGTTTTACATCTGGGTCTGGTAATACAATCTGAAGTAGTATTTCTTTTTCAAAACATCATAAACTTTTTTGTAAAACTTACTAACTATACGAACGTGGCCGATTGAGTCTTCATGTTACTAATGCATCATCTATGAGAATCAGTGTTTTTGTATGCTGAAACATAATATCTCCAATTATTAAATTTAAGTAGAATATGATATCCTTAAATCCGCTGATGTGAGATCGTAACTTTGAAAGTTTAAAACCGGCTTGTATTGTATACGCTCACGGAATTTCTCTGTAAAGATGCCGTCAATATTATCACATACGTGCATACAGTATTGTTGCGGGGCATGTTGTAGCAAAACCATATACGTTCTATCTCTTATTTGGTTGCATTATGTATCGTCAACATTATTTGTATTAGGGTTTATATTTCTAAACACCTTTGTGTGAGAAGTGTGAATTGTAATTATGTAGCGATGTATTCGAGCTGCATTTTTCAAAACATTTTATTACGGCTGAAACAAACGAATGTAAATTTCCGTATTGTGGCAGACGACATTAGCTCACATAATCGGAATATAAATGGTTTATTGTTTAGCGTAAGTCAAACATATTTAAGTGGCATGTTCTGTGCATGTAAATTTGGTAAGGGCTCATCATAAGTTATGCTTGTTTCTCACTAATTATAAATATAATTATAAATAATAATGTGACTGCTTCGCCCGTCAGTTGTATAGTGTAAAAGATGATTGCATAATGGTAGTATGGTAGTATGTAATCAGGTGATCGGTTGCGCTGATTTCACATCTTTGTTTAAGCAATATATTTATTTGTTTCAATTTATGTGACTGATCATAAGTGTGTCTATATAGGAGTAATGCAGTATTCACAATCAAGCTGTTTCGGATAGGTATTCAACAACATATTTACTGGGTATACAAATACACTAATAATTTACAATAAGACATACTTGTTCTGTAATTACACACAACAAAATTTGATTGCATAATGGTGGTATAACCATACATCATTATGCGATCGTTTGTGCTTCTTTATGAAGCTGCAGCTATGCGACAGTAAAGATGAAGTTTCATAAGGTGTTGATACTTAAGTTATATATGGCATAGTGGTTATGGCATATTAGTCAGTCTTTTGCTTTTTTGTTTCCGGCTCGCTTTCTTGTTCTGGAGACTGGCCAAACAACTCTTTTCTAACATTTGATGAGCTAGGTAGACGTGTTGCGTCGGTCGTGTTAGCTGGAGTATCCTGACTCGCTGTTGGTGTGGCAGGTGGCGGGCTGACTTCAGTGGTTGCTTGTGTTTCCGTTGCTGTAACATGTGGAGATGAGGGGCCTTCTGATGGTCCTGCTAGAATGGCAGGTCGGTGATCCATGACTTTTTGCAAGACGAATGTCGGGGGGCCTTTGCCTGCTGGTTTGGCGAATCGGAATTGCAAGACATGGCGTGTATTCTGTAATGCCAATATTTGTGGTGGGGTGACCTGCGGATCTTTGTTAGCAACTTCTTCAAGAAGAATGTTGATATCTTTAATGAGGCCGTCTGTTTGCGGGCTGAAGCAGGTTATAGTAGCGTTTCCGGTGCCATCGGTAACAACAATTCTGAATGAATAGCTACGCAAACCGAATCCATAGGTTAAGTGGTGCGTTTTCTATTGAGTTAGTATAGATAAATATATATGACATATATTTAGATTTGTACGAAATAGTGATACCTTTTTTGTGGATTCGGCTGAGTCCCGTATGGGTGGCAGTGACCATGAACGAATCCGTATCTAAGTTTCCCACCACACTCGTCGCATTTTTGATAATACCAATCTTGTGTTGTGTCCACGTTAAGTATCATCACATCTTGCGTAAAAAGTACTCGCTATGTATGTTGAATAGTAATTAGATAAGTAATTTCCTAAATACAGTGATGCAAAACGTAATATATGATACCTTCTGAGTATTTGGGTCTATTAATAATAGAGTGCCTAGGGCGACCCTGTTTCTGCTACGTTCTTGTTCCCAATCTGCCGACCTTTCTGTTTGCAATTGGAGTGGGGGAGTGGTCGGGTTGTTTTGGTTATATCTGTATCAGCATGGTTGAATCTGTTAGCATTTATTTAGCATGGGTAATTTAAAAGTGACTAATATTTAAATTGAAAATTACGCAGCAAGGAGCTGGGCAGTTTCGTCAATCGGCGGATTGAAATAGTAGCGAGTTGCGGAAGTAGCTGACAATTGAATTTGTCCTGTGGGAAGAAAATGAAACAGTAAGTGCCTGAGATGCGTTTAAATCCGGCCTATTATATATGAACTAAAGTTACACATTTACCACTGTATGTCTTTAGGTAGCATGAGCTAACGGCTATTATAACTGGCTGTTGCATTTGCGCATATTCTTCGTCGCTAAAGCTGTCTGCCATCTCATTCCAAAGCGTAAAGACTACCACATTATTGCTGCGCATTTCAGGTAAGTATAAAGCGTCTGTATTTTGTATGTGTTATGATGAACTAAATAAATCGACTCACTTTAAGTTGCGAATCCCTATGTTCCTTAATCGAATTTTATTGCCAGTTGCGCCTCCATATTCCTTAGTTTTTTCTACATTATGAACATAACCAATATAATCTGCAAAAATGTAACGAAATGTTTGTCAAGAGTATGTCAATAGTTTGATTATGAGTTTTTTTGTAGTGTCGGGTACCTGTAAGTATGGGGTTTTTCTTTTCAAGTCGACCACCAAGCTCGTTGTAAGCCGCAAAACTAAAATAGTGTGCGGGATAGTCGTCATCTGTAAGTAAATCCACTTGCGTGTGTTTTCCAAAACAGAGTGTCATGTCGTTGTCAAGTGTCTTCCCCCAATTGTCTGTTTTTTCGAAACCAAAACCTTGGATCCTGTACACACAATTGATCTGCAGATCACGTTCGAAACGTTCCTTCTCTTGCATATCTGCATTGGTCTGTATAGCTGTACCCTGCAGTTGGTACCATTGTATGTCACTAATTGTACGAATACTATTTTTGCAATGAAATATGTAACTTTGTTGGACTGTATGATATACTTTATACCTTTTTGTCAAGTAAAATACATGAAAAACCTGTGGGAATTAAACTTGGTATTTTCATAGCTGTCCATTTACGGTAAACCCTAGCCTCAATGAACTTGCTATTATCTGCAGGGTTTAGCTCCGTGAAATAGGCAAGGGATCTTTGCGGGATGGCTGGGGTCATCATTTTCAGGGATGTGTCTGCGTCACCGGTTAGTGCCATTTGCCTGCAACTATGCAGTTTAATATGTTAGAATCGTACAAAGGAGATATTGGTTGACCTGTGAAAATAAATAGCAATTCAGGAGTTTTATTTCTAGATCAATCATATTCGTGTGCCCGGGTAGTTGCTTTAGTTACATATAAGGAGCATGATCACATTTAATTGCAACAGAGTAACAATAAGAAATAAACCATGTCAAGCAAACAATAACGCGAAATATATAGTTGGGTGGCTAATAGGAGACAACCTAATAGCAACATTAAATAGAAGGAGTAGCAAATGAAATAAGGTATAGAGAGTATGCATTGGTAATAAGATCAGTGGTATTCCAATACGTAACATGTGTGGTCATACCTAACTGCTACAAACAAATCATAATGGACAAAAATGGGTGACTAAACTGGTAGAGACAAACAAATAATAACACGTAAAGGCAATAATAGCATGGAAGCCGAAAGTGGGTGACTAATAAAGCAGTACTTGACAGGAAAGGAAGATAGGAACTGTGTCGCTTATACCATAATAAGAAAACTAATAAGTTAGCATCAAAGTATTCATCTTAGGTAGTATCTATCATAGTCAACCTTTTCCTTTTTTTTTTTTTCTTTTTTTTTCTTTTTTTTTCTTGGATTTGTTGAGATAGAACACAGTGTAATTTTTTTGATATCATCACCGCCTGAATAAGGCGTAGCGGAAAGTGGGCATCAAAAATCATAGTACAGTGTACCATGATCTTCTCTAGAAAGTCTCTATAGACAATATTTTTCGTTGTATTCTTCTCGCATTCCGAATTCCCACCAATAAGGATTCTCAATCCTTGTGGAGAAGTTGCTCGGGACAGCGCCACGTATAACTGACCGTGGCCAAATATTGGTTGAGGAAGATATACAGATCTTATTTAGATACTGACCCTGACTTTTATTAATCGTCATCGCGTAGCAAAGTTTCACCGGAAATTGCTTCCTTCTGAATATGAAAGGGATGCTGTCGTCATTGTGTGTAAGTAAAATTCTAGGAAGAAAAACCTTCTGACCTACACGCGTGCCGGTTATTATTCTTGCTTCAATTATTCGTTGCAAAAGCTGAGTCACAATCAATCTTGTTCCGTTACACAGACCGCCGATTAGATTAAGATTCCTAAGCAGCATTATGGGTGACCCGATTTTTAGCGTTAATGAATGTTGAGGCATACTCGGAAAATCCATGCTGTTCAAGTATTCTGATGGGTACAATAGTTCAGTAGCACCACCGTCATTCATTTTAGGTGTTGCCTGATCAAAACTTCTATATAAATGCCCCTCACCATGCACACCTTCCAAAATTTTCTGGTTTATCATATCGACGGTTTCATTTTTTGGGCAAACAATAGCTTTGTCTTGCAACGATTCTGCGGTTGGCTCGTGGAGTGTGTCAGAGTCATATATAAACTGAACCAATTTTGTCAGACCAGTATCCGAATCATCGAGACAGTATTCATCCGGTATTTTTACCCAAGATGTATTCTGTGGGTCAGTTTCGTCAGGTCTACCGGTTGTACCATTTCCGATATCAAGCAACCAATCCGAGAACATCGCTATATCATGATATACATTGCCTGGTGATACTCCTCTACGAAGACGCATGTTCTCATGCAAGAGTATAACCTGAAAGTGTCGCCAAAGGTATGACTCAGCAATGGAGGCTGAAATTATCGCCGTCTTGGTTGCACGTTTCTTTACTGGCAATGTCTGCCTGAAGTCCCCTCCCAAAATAATTGTTTTCTTCCCAAATGGATGACCTGGTTTATCTAATATATCTCTAAGCGTACGATCTAATGCCTCAAAGCATCTGCGATCATTCATTGGCGCCTCGTCCCATACAATCAAATCTGTCTTTGTTAGCAGTTCTGCCAATTGTGTGTTCTTTTTAACATTGCAGACCGACTGGTCTGTTAAGTTGATAGACAGCTTGAACCTTGAGTGGGCAGTCCGGCCAGAAGGTAAAAGCAACGAAGCTATCCCAGAAGACGCGACCGCTAAAACAACTTTACCCTCGGATCGTAATGCACATAGAATGGTTTTCCAGAGGAAAGTCTTTCCTGTGCCACCGTGCCCATAAATAAACATCAACTCTTGATTGCCACTTGCAACGGCCGCGAGAACCCTATCAAATATTGCACGTTGTTCTTGATTAAGTTGTGGTATAAGTCTGTCCCTTTCTTCGGCTAGCTGTACACGATCATAACTTAGTTCTTCCATAACCAACCGATTACGTAATATTCGTAGCAAATCATCTGGCGGTTTCGGTAGCGAAAAATCTGACAATGACCTACCGTAAAATGCCAGGGACGCCTGTAATTCATAAAGAACTCCGCCTCTGACCATGCCTTCGTCTACGTGCAGACTCGGGATATTTAGCAACATTGATAGCCTATTAGGTATGTCGTCTCGCATCTGCTCCCAATGTGTTTCAAACAATACTGGCGGCTGTGCAACATCACAGAAAATTAACATTTGCACAAATAAATCTCGCAATTCCGAGGCGCTTGCTGAGACAGCTGCTTCTTCTAATGCTAATGTCCACTCACGGTCATCTCCTAACAATCCCATGGCCTCACAAGCAGAACGGTAGGTAGAATGAATTATCCTATTCACTTTGCGTATGTCAGCAAACGACGTACAACCTACTTGGTGACATAATAACATTCTTTCAAAGAAAAGATCACCGGTAGCCGGATGCACATACGTCAATCTCCCTATAGACGGCTTGTTTCTGTTTAACCTTCGAGACCAACTCCGAGTCTTCAGTGACCAAACAAACTCGGATGGAAATTGTAAATAAGTGAGATGCCTACCGTAGGTGTGCAACCGATTATATTCTAACCATTCCGTTAATGTCGTTTTCTTACTTCTACTATTGCTGGTAACTGATGCAAGGCTCTGGGAAGCTCTGAATGCTACCTGCTGCATGTTTTCAGCGTGTACAGTGAGTATTTGAACTGCGGGTTCCCTGCTATGGATATCGAAACCAAATATTCTCCAGCATGCCTCGTGTGGACCAATATACCTAGCATCAACAAAATTTCGTATCTCGTCTACATGAACTGAAGACCCATCGACTGTAAATGTATTTGTGGATGATGAAGCTGTTGCCTGCCTTGGCTGCCCTATTGGTCTAACCACTCTCGCTACGATCCTGTCTGTCCCTTTAGATATGTATTTGAAAAGGTATTTTATAAGCATTGTCCAACCGCAGTACTCTACATTAATGTGCGCGTAGAAAGCCATACACAATGCACGATTATACGGAACAACATATCCGTTATCCAACCGAACGCCTCTACGATATGTACCTGCACCCTGGTCACGCCGTCGATAGTGTACGTAACCTTTGTTATCAGTGTACGTCCTATCACAGTAGTCTTTTGGAAATAACTTCTTGCAATTTTCACGTCCAGCCGTGCATGGGGCATTAGGATACGCACGCCCGCATGGACCGTGCATCATCAACTCCGAAATGACCCTAAATCCTTCAGGATCTTCTATATGGCTAGGAAGCTCTGCGCTTATGTATCCGTCTATCCCGGCATCGTCACCATCAACTGGTTGACTATGCGTCCATAATAATATATGGCAGTGTGGTAAGCCCCGCTTCTGAAACTCCACCGTGTAGAGTACTGAAAAACACAGAAAAAAAACACATGGTAAGGTGTCATAAAATAGTCGTAAAAATTATGTCATAAAGATACATAACATGAATGAATGCCGCAGTAAAAATATAAGTGTACCTGCCACAACTCTGCCAAAGATTTCTTCATCTCTGATGTAGCCTATCAATGCATGAATTTTGCGTTCGAACACTCTGTCCACCACATCAGGCCTGTCGGCAGCCGTTAGCAATGGGAAACCTTCCATATACCTCTGAATTTCTGGCCAGTTGACGTTGCATGTGAATGTGACAAAGAACCTCGGGTTGCCGTGTACCCGACAAATAGCAAGCGCATCTAAATAATGACTGTACATGTAACGTGGGCCGCCCGTAAATGACGCTGGCAGAATTATGCGAGAGCCCACAGACCGTCCATCTCGATCGCCTCTAGTGATAGCATCGTAAATCCCCGACAAATATTCACTACGTATGTCATTCTGCTTGCGTCTAATAAAGTCCATCCTGCTTTGTTCAATAACACAATATGCATTAACGACATACTGTTGAAATAGCCGCCCACCTCGAGTAATTAGGCTATGCCTACCAGCTCTGTCGTATAACTGGTACGCATAGAAAGCCTTCATCGACATTCTTTTTTCTGCCTGTATTTCAGAATCTTCGATATTCCTGAGTATCAGACTCAAATGGTAGCCTTCCTCACCATAAACAAAAAGAAGAGGAAATTGGAGCGCCATATATCTAGGATGAAGCTTATTTACATTTTCTGCCTCTCTAGAATGCCGCTCTATCACAATATCATAATCTGTCGCACTTTCAGGACCACCTTCATAAACAATAGCGCCTATAGTGTCGCCAGCTGGCAAGTCATACCGCTGTGCTCCAACAACACCAAAGAGCCTAATCTGAAAATCAGGTATATCGGCTTCAAGCAACTTATCCCTTGCGGTTTGAAACAAACGAACCAAATCATTATTATCATTAAGAAACTGAATGAGACCTTCAATTATATCCTCCCGTAGAATCCGTCTCTCATGTGGGTCGAAATGAGATAGCCTATGTTGCACTTCGTGGTCGGTGTCATAAACATACATTTGTAAAAATCTAGGGGTGTTATTGTCAAAAGGACAAAAGCAGCCAATCCGATGATATATTTGGCCTGAAACTCTGAACACATATGGACCCCTTCCCGTATTTATAGAGTTGTCAATAGTTGCGCCAAATGAAGTCATAGCAAACATCTGATGCACGCAAAACCACACGACCACCCGCACAACACTTTTGATACTGCGGAGGTGCAGACACCGGCATTCCGGCCTTCTTCTCTTCGGGCCAAAATAAAGCGTGACAATGTTGGCATGTCTGGTCGCATCCACCGAACGATATATAATCCAAAGGCGCGCCTAAAAAAAGACAACGAAAAGAATGCATGTCAGAATCTAAAGTAATATACTACTGAGTGCTCATAATAAAAAACAAAAATGAAAAACAAAGCATAATATATAACCTTGTCGCTGTGGAGGAGCGAGAGGCCCCTGTGTTGGCGCCGCCTGGCTGTTTCTTACATGCGAACGCCCTGTGTCCAGGTATTTAAAATAAGACAGACGGTTAGCAAAAATGAAGAAAGTAGTGTGCATAAAAACATGCGAAATTCGTATATAAGTACATATATAAGTATAACATTCGCTCTGTAATGATGTGGTTTAAAATTTACAATGCAAGATTAATATAGAGCGCCTATCAGTTTCATTGACCTCCTACTTTTTTGGAATTCGGTCTGCTAACATCCTCTGTATAGTGATACACGATTGTAATCGTTCTTACTACAAAAAGCTAGTGGCGCCCAGTGAAAAGAAAGAATACTATACATATTTACAAATATAGACTACAGGAAAACAATAAGAACGCACCCTGTTAGCGAATAGAGTTTAAAACAAAAGTACTGAAAATAATAAATCTGATTAGACACGCAAACTATGAAATCCAGTGCATACATAATCTTCGCATGGTTAATACCAGAAGCCACAGCATGCAACAGCATGTATGAACGGCCACTAACCTCGCATAGTGTAGGAAAAACGATGGCATATAACTCTAGTAATCCTTGCCTGACTTTATAAACTGTGCAAACACCTTAAAATAAAAATATACCCGAAAAATAGTTTCTATTAGTGCTCGCTCTATGCCTCCTTAAAACTAATCGGAATCCAAACACAATAAAGAGCGAATGTTATACTTATATGTACTTACAATAACACATAACTAATACTATTCGTGGTATGTGACATGTACCAGTATATTGACGTGACCGATTAGTAGGCCCACGCATTCCTCCTGAAAATAACATTAAGATAAACGCACAGAGACCTTATAAATAAGACAACAAAATCATGACATATAAATAATTAGCAAAATAGAGAGTTATATTACGTGCGCGACTTCTCCTGCCAGATGGCGTCGTTTTCGGACCATTCCTACCATGATTGTATGAATCTGGTAAGAATAAAAAAAGATAGTTGTCACATAAACAAACACATAACATAGAATCTTATAAAGCAACATCCCGTAAAAGCATTAGCCATGAAACTTACACTCAATAGGTTCCTGATTAGGCAAGATGCGCGCACACGAAAAATCTAAAATAAGAGGACCATTATGAAAGAGCGAACGACTGTGGCCACCACGTTGGTTTACAGGAAAACCTGCATAAAGTGTCGTAGTTATGATCGCCATTCATAGAGTAATAAACAGGAAATTACCCTAAGACAACAAAACAAATAACTAACCTTGAGAGGCAGGTACTTGCGAAGCAGCTAAAAAAGGCTGCTGTCCAGTATTAGCAGACGTGAACATAGAAACTGAACCATCTACTGTTGGTATTTGTACAGGTAAAAATTCCGTGGGATTGACATGTTGCACCGCATGAGATACTCGGCATCCATCAGCATATAAAAACGTATCTGGAGGAGCGCTGACACATGACCCAGAAGAACCTTCCCCAAGAACTGGCGCAACAGGCACAGAAGTTCCAGCCATGTTAGCCGCACCAGTGTCCAGATGATCATCATGACCAGTTGATAGAAGCAACCCATGATCAGACACAACAACAGAACCACTACGAACAACACTATCGTGAGCAACCGACGACTGCACACTTTCAACAGCCATATCGACAGCCAACTTATTTGACACCGCCTTCCTCTTTATTCTCATGCTACAAACGGTCGACCACCAAAAGACACGCGAAAAAAAAAACATAAACTAAAAAACGTACCTCCACAGAAGAGCACGTTCATACATATACACATAAACAAAGCAAGCAACGCAAACAGCAGGAACATATATGGGCAACTTATACCATGAAATACCATGAATTCGCAAAAAGAGCATACTTTTATATACAAAACGGAAAGAGAAACATAGATAACATAGAAGAAAGACAGAGAACAACAACAATGAATGAAAAGAAACCTACCTTAGGATGAAGAACAGCAGTAGGAAATTTGATCAGGAATTGGATGAAAAAGATTGAGGTGAAGCGGTGGTCGTTATCCTAGGCGGTCATATAATAATATAACGACCGAAAACAACACAAACAAAAAAGCGAAGAAAAGTGAGCCAAAACAGAACCCAAAGAGCAGGCTCAAAAGAAACTAATTTTCTAATGCCTCATGGTAAATAATATATAGTAGGTAATAACAGCAAAATAAATAATAAATAATAAATAAAATAAAAATAAAAGATTAAACATAATTTTTTTTAATGTATAATAATAACAATGTTAATAAAAATAAAATAAATCATTATTAATAATAATAAGAGTAAACTACAAAATACATTATGTTACCTCTCGTGTTATATACCCATGTTAGCAAATACTCGTACTAACAAAAGAGAGTTTACATCATTGTCTTGCATATCGTCTAACGCTTTTTGACGGAAAGACGTAATAAATGTTATACAGTAATTAAGTGGCATGTAAATCGTGAAATATGAAAGAATAGAAAGTCCACCTTCTCACTAAACCAAGCCACCCTCCTTCTCCCAATAACCTCCCAAATCATCAGATCTAACACACAACACAACACAACACAAGACAAACCATGTCGACACCATACAACGAACGAGACACCGTCCCCTTAAACCAAACCTCCCAATCCGACATCGACGAAATCGAAAACCTAATCAACATCTCCCACACCCAATCCCCCGTCCTCCCAGCCCGTCCACCTTCCCCCCCACGCGCCTCCATCCCCATCTCCTCCTCCCCCTCCCCTTTCCTCCCCCCTCCTTCCATCCCCACCAAACCCATCCCCATTCCGGCGGCGCCCCCACTTCAAACCCAACAGCCGCCGAGTTTGACTGGGTTCGGATCTGCCCCCAATACGTTGACTGAGCCTGTTTGGGATACGGTGAAGAGGGACTTGTCGAGGATTGTGAGTAATTTGAAGCTGGTGGTGTTTCCTAATCCGTTTAGGGAGGATCCTGGGAAGGCGTTGAGGGATTGGGATTTGTGGGGCCCGTTTTTTTTCATTGTGTTTCTCGGGCTTGTTTTGTCGTGGAGTGCGAGTGTTAAGAAGGTGAGTTTTCTGGATCTGGTTTACTTTACGCGTTGTGAATTTGGGGTACATTGGTGATTTGTGTATGGTTTTTGGCTTGTTTTACGTGATCCCGTATTTGATAGTAGTTATGTATAGTACTATAGTTAGATCATTGATTAGAATGCTAGTGTATGTATAAGGTAGACGAAGAAGGATTTACCTAGGGAAGTCGAGCCTTTAAGATAGGCAGGCACCCAACTAGATTTGAACCCCGGTATTTTCTAAAACTTTGGGGACACCTTTACCACTAGGCCACATTTGAGATGGTTCAAAATAGTATTGGATGTGCTAGAGGTAAAATGCTTATTTAGGGGGTCAGGGGGTGTTTGATTAAGCTTATTTATGGGCTTATTAGCTTATATGTTTTTGGATTATATTTCATAATAAGCCAGGAAAACGAGGCTTATGAAACATAAGCTGAAAAATGTAAGCTCATAAGCCCTAAATAAGCTTAATCAAACACCTGGTAATCTGGTATTAAGTGAAGACCTGAATGTTTTGTTTAATAATGTAGTATGCTAGTATGGTTATAGATCAAACGACTTTAGGAAACATGTTAGCTCAACCATGTGGTTGACTTACTCATTTTAAAACAAAAATAGAAATGGTTTTGGAAAGGTGAGGGTTGTGTGGTACATGTATAAGCTAAGGGTTTGTTTGTTAATTCCGTTATTTGCTCATTGGTTTTGAAACAAAGTTTTAGGTATTTGTTTGCTTTTAGATCACGGATGAAACTATAGTCTTAATTTCTTGTGCTCCATTTTTGTTAATGTTTAAAATGCGCTGCTTAAGCATAAGCTTTGTCTCGCAACATCTTAGTTAGGTCTGGTTATCTGCCCGAGGGAGGTCCACCCATATTTATAATTAGCAACTAATCGCTGAGTTAGACATCAGTGAGCGAATCTTTCTAGTCATTTGTGAAAAATGGAACTAGCAGTTTAGAACAATAAATCAATTGGAACCAAGGTTTAATTTTTCATTTGTTGGCTTAACCTTTGGAAATATTATAATCTAAATAATAAGGGCTAGAAGATCACTTAACTACATAGCTCTGCTAAATGCTTTTAGGCACTCATTCTTGTCACTCTAGTTAGTTCTAGTTTTCTGTTTTCGTGTGAACAAGAACATATTGTATTTGGCACAGATAAGTGATGTAATCATTTTTGTTGGAAAGTGACTAGTCTTTCTTGACATAGATAATGACATATATGTGAATGTTGTTTGTTTAATTATTCAAATAAATTCTACTAGTGCCCTTTTTTCACGTGAATGTGTTATTGATGTTCAAAGACGATAAAATGCTTTCAGCAGGGCCTGTTCCTGCCTTTATTTCCCCTATTTTTAGTCGCCGTCTTTGGTTACCGTATCTTTATATGCTTACCTGAAGCTCCATTCCTTTTTTGATAGGTTTCTAAATACTTTACCGATTTCTCATGAATTTCTTCCATCGACGCCCTCTAAACTACTTTTAGAAAACTACATTAATTATCTATTGCTTAAGGTTTATTTCTAATTTATCTATATACTGTAATTCAACCGATATTTCCGTGGTTTATGCTTAAGATTTTTGACAACATATTTGAGAATAGTGTCCTTTGCATCTAGAGTATGACCTTGGTCCATATCCTGTACCTATTGCAATCCTTTGAATAACTAGTGTATTATCAAAATTTTGTTCTTCTACTGAACCACTAAAATTTAAATATCTTATTTCACGTGGGTGTTTAAGTACTAATACTCTAATAGCATGAACCACAAAAGGTGGTACATTTATATACTACTGTATGATTTTTGAACTAGTTCTTTTCATATGTAGACAAATTTCATTTCGAGCTTGTCTTTTTAAGCCAAGCTAAAGAGTTTTCTATTTGGGTAGAACTAAACACTTGCGTCTATTAACATCTTACCTGACCCATCACCCATCATCGGCGGAGGAGTCATCAAACATCATATGATTTGTTGAAAAAGTGAACTAGTGCAAAAATTGAACCTCTCAGCCTCAACACCATCTGTTCTCCTAAATCGGGGTTTAAACTGTGGCTCAATTTGCACATCCTTAAACCATGCGATCATATAATGAGTTTCTAAAGGCATGACAGTGTGTTCACTGCTAACTTTAAAACCTTCATATATTAAATATACCTAACTCGAACCACAGATTTAGACACTGGTTTAGGATATCACATGGTCTGATGATATGCGAATCGATCCATGGTTTTAGACCTGATTTAGGAGATTGGGTGGTTTGAGGTTACGCGGCCAAGTTTTGTGTCATTTCATCTTTTTAGAAAATCATAAAGCGGAAAATATCTAGTGTTATTAATGATGGGTCAAGCGACATGCTAATAAACATAAGTATTTTTTTACCTTCACCCATAAGTCTGCCAATTGATTAAAAATATTAGAATTTTTGTGTGACAAAACTACCATTTGATTTGTAATTACAAAGCTGATAACTAGTATTTTCCGTGAAACTAGGTAGATGGAAGTTAAGAATTTATAAGATTATATGTAATATAATTTTGTAAGACAATTACTCGAACCATGTGTTAAAAATACACACACAATTGAAAGTCACAAAGCTAACATGTGTTTAAAGCAACAAACAAATAAATAACATTTGTTTTAGTCAACATCCGCCAAGCTTGACTGGATTTGGATCGGGGCCGATACGGTGAACAGAGATATGTTGAGAATTGTTAGGGATTTGAAATTTTTCCGAATCTGTTTCGTGAAGATCCTGGAAAGGTGCTGAGAGACTAAGATCTGTGGGGCACCTTTTTCTTTATTGTGTTCCTAGGACTTACGTTGTTGTGGTTTGCATCTGTTTAGAAAGTATGTGAGTTATGTTGCTTGTTTGTTTAGATCTGGTGTTGAGGTTATAATTGGATTTGATGATGTTGTTAGTTTAATATCTATTTAATGAAGTTAAATTAAGTGGAGGTTTTGTTGATATGATCGAAACAAGGTTTTGAAAGTATATCTTTGCGCTAGAGCTAGTTAACCCTTGTGAATTGTTGCTAGACGTGCGTCTAGTTAGTCGCACTAGATTGTGTCCAGAACTCCAGATGCTTGTCCTGGCGGCAAGGAGGTGGCTAATATGTGAGGCACTGAGGCCTCAGGTTTATCCGGCATCTTTTCTTGATGTGGCGATATTACGATCTACCATCTCCATGTTGGCTGTGGATGGGGACTGGTTGATGGGTAGGTTACTTGGCTATTTGTGGGTGTTTGGGATTGCTTATTTTTTCTGCTTATAAGAAGAAACAAATAAGCAGCTTAAAATAAGAACTTTAGGAAATAGTGTTTGGATATGCTTATTTCACCGCTTATGTAAAGTTAGATGATTAAACCTCTTTAGGGAACATGTGTTCAGCTTTTTCTTGTGGTTGAACTTACTCCTTTTAGTTGGACACGGTTTAGGAAATGAGGGGTTGATAAGATACATGTTTAAGCTATAAGGTTGTTTGGTTGATACTTGCTCACTGGTCATGAAACTAGATTTTTATGCTCCATTTTTTAATGTTTAAATAACCAATAAGAGCTTAAGTTTTGCCTAACAAATTCCGATACTTGGGAACGTTTGATTGGGAGTTTAACACTACTACATGAGCGACTACTGGGTGAGTTAAACATACTAAAAATTGAAGTGAGTCCCCATCTTTGATTACTTTTCTAGGCTTGTCCAGAACTCCATGGGAATTTAATTAATCTCTACATACGTCGATAATTTAGCATCACTATCTGTCATTGTCAGTCGGAAACTACTTAAACAGATTACATTCATAATTTTTTTTTGGGCAAGTATATGTCATAGCTATCTGAATAATGTAATTCAAACATAATATACATGCTAGGAGCTTTCTAAATCTTGATCAGATGCTCAAACAACATATATTATTACATCTTAATAATGGTCTGTCCACATATTCTCTTTCATAACTATAAATTCTTGTTTCACTGGGGTTTGTAGGCATCAACCGCCACAAACATCAAGAAACATCAGGTTGTAGCATTATGTGCAAAATTTATAAGACGTTGGGATACGAATTCGCCTTTTGTGATACACGTTCGGGAAACCTGAAAAATGGGGATATAATTATAGTAGGGGTACCGCAATTTGGTTACTTCGTATTAAACACACATGTGTAGTCATATGCTGCTTGACTATACACTTTGTGCTAATAACAACCTTGTACAATGCGAAATTGTGATTGCACATGCAAAATTGTCTTGTATAGATTTGTAAGTGTAATGTAATAAATTTTGCAACTGCCTAATTTATTGGTCATTACTGAATGAATGAGCAGGCCTTGGCCTTGGTGGCTCTTGTGACCCTTGAAGTAGGTCATCATAAGTATCATTAAGCAGACATGATTGTAAGTATGTAACCTGTGTGGGATGTATGTAGTAGGCTTGCAAAACTAATTCTAGAATTTGAAGAATTAATATTCAATATTAAGTTGCAGGGAGAGTAGATTCTAGCTGTCTTGCTTTAGATTGCTGTGAAATAATCGTTTTAGAGGCTTTCACTTAGATAAAGAAGGGAGAACTAGGGGAAATTTGGGAAGTGAAAATAGTCCCTTGATGTGAATGCAGTTGGAAAGCTCCATGTTTTTAGGTTTAAGATGTGTTTGGAGGCATGAACCTAGATGACCTTAATATAACCTGTGTGAGTCACTGCCCTAGCATGATGACTTTGGAGCCTGGCTTGTTCATTGTTGCTGAGAAATAGATGTATGCGCCTAACCTTTTCTTCAGTGCCTAATAAAGTATAAGAGTCTACCTGATAGATTCATGTTTCCATAGCCTGTAATGATGACTATGTGAAAAGTTTGAAACATCCATCGATGGAGTCCTATGTTGGGTGTGTAGAAGATGGAATGATTAACATGTTGAATATAAGAAGTTGAAGGAAATGATGTCCAAAAGTACAAATGTAAGTATGAAAGTTGTCAGTTTGACTGAAAGTTATAAGGATCTCCAAGGGTCACTTCTCAACGAGATTTATGTTTGGTTTCAAAGTAAAGATCATCAATCATTTGACAGCAAAATAGCTGCACTTGTCTTGCATCCAATAGTTATATTTAAAGACCCGTTTATCTTCTCTGACACCATTTACTAAGTAATTTTTATGTGATACAAGACAATTTGCTATCTTTTACAACAGGAACTGATATTTTATTATCTTCCGTACAAGTGCCTGCCGAGACTTATCTTATAACTTGTTTACGCTTGTGTCTTCATTGTCTTGCAGTCTGAAGTTTTTGCTGTTGCCTTTGCACTCCTTGCAACAGGTGCCATCATTCTGACATTGAATGTTCTGCTGCTGGTAATATGCTCTTCACTCTTGTCAATAAAACTCTTTTAGAACATTTGTGACTATACTGTTAACCAATTAAAAAAATTTCTTGTTAGTATATTCAACAGTAAAAAAGGTGTGACAGGTTTTTAAAACAGTGTAACTCTTGTCATAACAACTTTATCTAGACACTGGGAACTGATTATTGCAACTTGAGGTTCCAATAATTAGCTACCAGGTTTTGTAAACGCTCATTAAAATACCCCCTTAGTGACCCTTGTCCAATATATTATGTTCAACTATGAAGCAGTTGATATTTTAATTCTGCGACGACTAAAAGACGGTTATATTCTGGTTGTTTGTAGGGTGGTCATATAATCTTCTTCCAAAGTCTCAGTCTGTTGGGTTACTGTCTATTCCCATTGGACGTCGGTGCCCTAATCTGCATGTTAAAGGACAATGTCATTTTAAAGATTGTGGTGGTGTGTGTGACATTAGCGTGGAGCGCATGGGCGGCATATCCCTTCATAAGTATGGCAGTCAACCCTAGAAGAAAAGCTCTCGCCCTCTACCCCGTTTTACTCATGTATGTGTCTGTTGGTTTCCTTATCATTGCCATCGATTAGCTTCCATGGAAATCAACACTTTGTTATACAAAATTCTTTTATGACTTAAATGAATGATCGAATGAATGCCCGTTTGTATCTGATGTGGGTTCTTACTCGCTATGGTATTTTGTAAGAAAGTTTTGACTGAACAATAGTGATGACACTTCGTTAAAAAGTGGATTATATGTACTTTGCAGTTGTGTTCCATAATATTTAACTCCTTATGCCTTGTGGGAAATAAGTTTTGTACAAAGTCATGCAATGTTGTGTTCAACATATTACGTACGCTTAGGGGTGGAAACGAGCCGAGCCGAGCCCGAGCTCGCCAGAGCTCGAGCTCGGCTCGTTAATATATATAAAGCTCGAGCTCGGGCTCGAGCTCGTTTCGAGCCTTATATTTTGAGCTCGAGCTCGGCTCGTGAAAATTTTCAAAAGCTCGAGCTCGAGCTCGAGCTCGACTAATTTATATAATGTGTTAAAGAAAACAAAGTTCAAATAGAGCTCGGCTCGTTAATTACATAAGGCTCGAGTTCATTTACCACTTGTGAGCTCGTTTATACGTATATACAATATTTATACGTATATATTTCTATGGCTCGTTTAGGCTGGAGAGCCTACTCGAGCTTTTTGTATAGAGCTCGGGCTCGAGCTCGATTATTAAATGAGCCCAAACTTAGGCTCGAGCTCGGGCTCGAGCTCATTTAGGCTCGGCTCGTTCGAGCTTTTTACCGATCCGATCCCGAGCTTTTCACGAGCGGCTTGGCTCGTTTCCACCCCTACGTACGCTTGAAATATTAAAAAAGAGTAAATTGCAAAAACCATTCGTGTGGTTTGGCCAAATTGCAAGTGGAGACTAACTTTGAGAATGCACGCACATGATTCACGTGAGGAACTTTAGCGTGTAATTATTACTGGTGACGAACAAGGGGGTCCCCCACAGTTTCATGACTTCAATAAAACTACGAAATACAAATTTTGTTTAAAAAAAATCCTTAATTTTCTCTAATGCATCCGGTCTAACACAATCGGGTCTGTATAATACTCCCTCCGTCCCACAATAAATGTCCACTTAGACTATTTTAGTCTTTCTTCTTCAAATTTAACCATTAATATTTTTATTTGTGTTATATAATACTTGATGAAAATTATACCAAATGAAATTACGTTTAAAACCCAATCCATTCATATATTTTTCATCAAGTATCACATAACACAAATAAAAATATTTTTGGTCAAATTTGAAGAAGAATGACTAAAAAAAGTCCAAGTGGACATTTATTGTGGGACGGATGGAGTATTAGTTTGGTTGGTCTATTATTAAATAAATATAAGCTGAATATCTTAAAATCAAACATATCAATTGAAATCGAATTTTCTTAGTTTTGTTTTCTTATTACGATTACCCACTTGATTTAAACAAAACCAATTTTTACGATTTACTCTAAGAAAACCACTACATTAAATTGACGATACAATTTACTCTAAGAAAACCACTGCATTAAATTGACAATTACTCTAAGAAAAGCACTGCATTAAATTGACATTATAAAACGTTTATGCATCAAACAAGTTTTAACTATATGATGGGGCTTGTGGTCTAGTGGTAAAGGCTTAAGTAGTTAAGTGAGCTCAAGTGAGAGTAGTACCAGTTTGGGTGACCGACCGAGAAGTCCTCATTTGGGAACCACAAGCTCTAATGATATCAGGCGAATCGGGAATAGGAATAGGGTTATCCCCTAAGAAGAGGCTCGCGGTTGGTATCTCTGCCCGAGGATGCGACACTAACTCGAGCCAACAACTAACCCACCGTTAAAAAAAAAAATTAACTATATCATTATTTTATACAAGTTTTATATTCTCTAAACCGCAACAAATTTCATTGCAAAACTACCATTAGTTTTGCAAAGGAAAAAAACAGCGGTTTAAAAATTATAAAACTTATAATTAATTTTTATATAGCCTATATAGAGTATGTATAGTTATAAGTACATATCCAAAATGGCAGAAAAGAAACACTTTGTGCAACAATTGACATCTTGTTAAATATTGATCTCTTCTTGACTATTTAACGTATTCAAACGATGTGGGATAGTAGCTGCAAAAGCCTTTTCAAGAAATCCCCCTCATTAACAAAGAAATTTTGGGATACACATCTAAATAAGCAAGTGAAGGTAATTAATAAATCATTTATTCATTACTTTTTACTGTATTAATTACTCATATTTAACAAAGAGTTTAATTAACAAGAATTTTATGTACAAGCTTCGAACTTTAATCTCTACGTTGTTTTTCTGTGATTTTTCCATTTTGATTCCCATTTGCATTTGATCGAATACCCTAATTTAGTCTTCTTTATTATATGTAAAAGAATAATTTGTTGATAATTTGGGGAAGAAATGTCGAATAACAGCTCAAATGTGACAAAGATAACTCAAGACTCATATACAAGTTACAAGTTTCTAACTACATTTTCGAATTGACTTTCCAACACATTACATATTTACAAAGTGAAGTTTACTACTTTATTTTCAAAAAGAGAAAAAAGAAAGTGAAATTGTAGGAAGCTTGAACAAGAGATAACAACGTTATAAATAAGTCTGGTCAAATACTTTTCTACTTGAAACTGTTGCAAATTTCTTACAGGAAAACCGGAATTATACCTATTGAAGATCTACAAGTTTAAATTCCTAAGGATCTGTACAATCCAAAGACTTTGTTGTACTTTGGGATACACATGAGAAAAAATGTGTTATGACTTATGATTATGTGTGAGACACCGTACTTTTGTAATCATAAACTGCTAGAGAAACAAAGTTTGTGCTAATAACGACCTTGTATAATTTTTCGCAGAGAACAAATGAAGTAATTAATTGTGATTGTATATAGAAAATTGTCTTGTTTACATTTGCACCGTGTTGAAATTTGTCACTGATTGTTGTATATGGCTATGGCACGGTCACTACTGAATGAAATAGCAAGCCTTGCTGGCCCTTGTTACACTTTAAATAATGTCTTCTCTAAGTAACATTAAGAAGACGTGATGGATGACTTGAGAAGGATGGTCTGTAGTTCACATTTACCAACAAATACTATAATATGAAAGATCAAAATTTGCTAATGAGTTGGAGGATAGTGTATTCATATTCTCTTACTTGAGATTGTTGTTGGGTTATAGATTTATATACTTTCACTAAGTTAGAGAAGGGAGAAGCAAGAGGAAATTTGTGAATACATAGGATGTGTTGGGACTTGGGAGGCTTGTACCTACATGACTCTACTATAAGCGTGTGGGAGTCAGTAGGTCACACATCACTTTAAATTATATGGGGCTTCACAACCTTGCAAGTGGAGACTAACTTTGAAAATACACATACGTGAGGAACTTTGGAGTGTAATTATTACCAGTGACGGAACTAGGGGATCTCGCGGTATTACAGGACTAAAACTACGTAGGACGAATATTTGTAAAAAAATCTAAATTTTCTAAAATGCACCTGGTCTAACATAATTAGGTCTATAATATTTGTTTAGTTATTATTAAGTAAACTATAAGCCGAGTTTTATTAAAATAATGCATCTCAACTGAAACCACGTTTTTCTTAGTTTTGTTTTCTTGAATTGCGATTTAGAAAAGTTTATGCACCCACTAATTTTAAGCAAAACTAGTTTTTACAATATAATTTAAAATAAACAACATCATATACATCTAACAATATAAAACTTTTATACATCAAACAAGATTGAACTATTTCATTATTTTAAACAAACTTTTATACATCAAACAAGATTGAACTATTTCATTATTTTAAGTGCCGCAAATTTCATCCCAAAATTATTATTGGGATGCAAACTGCTAACCTTTTAAAAAATTTAAAACTTATCATTGTTTTGTTATAGTTATTAACATTGCAAGAATGGAAGAAAAAGTATACTTCACTCAACAATTGGCATCTCTTTTAATAATGATCCATTTCTTGACCATTTGACTAAATCAAACGATGTGGGATACTAGTAGCTGCAAAAGCCTTTTCAGGAAATCTCCCTCCCTCCTCATTAACAAAGAAATTTTGGGATACACATCTATATAAGTGATAGTACTAATTAGTAAATCATATACTCATATATATTTTTTTTAATTACTCATATTAAACAAAGAGTTTAATTAACAAGAAATTTGTGTACAAGCTTAAATCTTTTACGTCTCGTTAAGATTTACTCACTCACCAACAAAGTTGGACTCTTCCTCTTCGTCGTTTTTCTGTGATTCTTCATTTTCGATTCCCATTTGATCGAATACCCTAAGTTCTTTTATTATATGTAAAAGAAGAATTGGCTGATAATTTGGGGAAGAAATGTCGAAGAGCAGCTAAAACGTGAAAAAGATCACTCGAGATTCAAATGCAAGTTACAAGTGTACCTTGAACATTAAAGATCAATACTAAAAGTTGTAATTCCTAACTACATTTGTACAGTGACTTTCCAACACATCATTACACATTAAAAAGTGAAATTTACTACTTTATTTCTTCAAATATATATATGGAAAATAAAACAAAACTCTGAAATAGAAAGTGAAGTTTACTACTTTATTTCTACTTGAAACTGTTGCACATTTCAAATAGGGACACCGGATTATACCTATTGAAGATCAATACTAAAAGTTGCAATTCCTAAGGATTTGTACAATCCAAAGACTTTAACTTGCTGTTCTCGGAAACACATGAGAAATCTGATTATGCTTTTGTAGTTATAATTTATAAATTGCTAGATAAACACAGCTTGTACTAATAACGACATTGTAGAAGCTTTCGCAGAGAAAAAATGAAGTAATTAATTGTCATTGTATATCGAAAACTGTCTTGTTTACATTTGCACCGTATTGAAACTTTTCACTGATTCGTGCATATATATGGCTATTGTACGTTCACTACTAAATGAAATAGCAATCCTTGGTGGCTCTTGTTACACTTTAAAGTAGGTGTTTCGTAGGTACCATTAAGCAAACATGAGGGATGACTAGAGAAGGATGGTCTGTAGTTCACATTTACCAACAAATGCTATAATTTGAAACTTGAAAGATCAATATTTGATAGTGAGTTGGAGGATAGTGTATTCATATATTCTTACATAAGATTGTTGTCGGGTTATAGATTTAGATACTTTCTCTACGTTAGAGAAGGGAGAAGCAAGAGGAAATTTGTGTATACAGAGGATGTGTTGGGAGTCACATCACTTTTAATGATATGGGACTACACAACCTTGGCCATGCAATATGAGCTTGGAGCCATCTTGTCGTTAAGGATGATACAATACCACCTTGATGAGTAGTCATACGCTGCTTGACTATACACTTTGTGATAACGATTAACTACCTTGTACAATGCGAAATTGTGATTGCACATGCAAAATTGTCGAGTATAGATTTTAAGTGTATTGTAATGAATTTTGCAACTGCATCATTTATTGGTCATTACTGAATGAAAGAGCAGGCCTTGGTGGCTCTTGTGACCCTTGAAGTAGGTCATCATAAGTATCGTTAAGCAGACATGATTGAAAGTATGTAACCTGTGTAGGATGTATGTAGTAGGCTTGCACAAACTAATTCTAGAATTGGAAGAAATAATATTCAACACTAAGTTGCAGGGAGAGTAGATTCTAGCTGTCTTGCTTTAGATTGTTGTGAAATAATCGGTTTAGAGGCTTTCACTTTGATAAAGAAGGGAGAACTAGGGGAAATTTGGGAAGTGAAAATAGTCCCTTGATGTGAATGCAGTTGGAAAGCTCTATGTTTTTAGGTTTAAGATGTGTTTGGAGGCATGAACCTAGATGACCTTAATATAACCTGTGTGAGTCACTGCCCTAGCTTGATGACTTTGTAGCCTGGCTTGTTCATTGTTGCTGAGAAATTGATGTATGCGCCTAAACTTTTCTTAAGTGCCTAATAAAGTATAAGAGTCTACCTGATAGATTCATGTTTCCATAGCCTGTAATGATGACTATGTGAAAAGCTTGAAACATCCATTGATAGAGTTCTATGTTGGGTGTGTAGAAGATGGAATGATTAACATGTTGGAATATGGTTAATTTATTAATGTGTAAATGTCTAGAATCGAACTCGAGACCTCGGGATTGCACACAATACAAACGTGAATAAAAGTATAATAATAATTATATTAAATGTTAGTATATAATTATTATTTAAACACTTAACGGACTTAATGATCGTTAGTTATTAAGGTTAAGGACTAACTATCGTTAAATGCGAAAGAAAAGGAATAGATTGAAATTAGGAGCCAAGAAGGATCTAGAAATCCTTCTTGGTCCTTGTGGCCGGTCATATGGGGTGGGGAAACCCAAACCAACTCCAACTTGTCCTCCAAGTTTTGTCTAGTATATATACAAAGGCAAGGGTTATTGGTTTCTCACCTTTTGTGCTCACACACATAACAATAAAGTCTTTTCCTTCTCTAGCTTTTCTTTTTGGGTGGCTGATCGAACTTCCCTAATCCCTTAGGGTTTCGATTTTGTCTTCCAAATTAAAGTGTTTCATTAGATCTTGCAATCTCTTTTATTCGTTATAGTTTGTGTGTACAAGAACGAGGTAACAACACACTATTGTTGTTATCAAGAGATCGAATAACAAAAAGGTAAGGGGTTATTCATAGATCTACATAAACCCTAATTAGGGTTCATCTCTTGTTCAATCCCTAATCAAGAATTGCTTGAGGTACGTTTTCTATTTACGTTTTAGTTAACAATATATATGTTATACTTGATCCTTTGCTTCCGCTATTATGTGCTACTTTGTATTAGTAATTTATTATGATAGTCATAATTATAATATTCTAACATAACATATTGAATATAAGAGGTTGAATATAAAAGTTTGACTGAAAGTTATAAGGATCTCTAAGGGTCACTTCTCAACGAGATTTATGTTTGGTTTTAAAGTAAAGATCATCAATCATTTGACAGCAAATTAGCTGCACTTGTCTTGCATCTAATAGTTAATTTAAAGACCCGTTTATCTTCTCTGACACCATTTACTAAGTAATTTTTATGTGATACAAGACAATTTGCTATCTTTTACAACAGGAACTGATATTTTATTATCTTCCGTACAAGTGCCTGCCGAGACTTATCTTATAACTTGTTTACGCTTGTGTCTTCATTGTCTTGCAGTCTGAAGTTTTTGCTGTTGCCTTTGCACTCCTTGCAACAGGTGCCATCATTCTGACATTGAATGTTCTGCTGCTGGTAATATGCTCTTCATTCTCTGTGAATAAAACTCTTTTAGAACATTTGTGACTATACTGTTAACCAATTAAAAAAATTTCTTGTTAGTATATTCAACAATAAAAAAGGTGCGACAGGTTTTTAAAACAGTTTAACTCTTGTCATAACAACTTTATCTAGACACTGGGAACTGATTATTGCAACTTGAGGTTCCAATAATTAGCTACCAGGTTTTGTAAACGCTCATTAAAATACCCCCTTAGTGACCCTTGTCCAAGATATTATGTTCAACTATGAAGCAGTTGATATTTTAATTCTGCTACGACTAAAAGACGGTTATATTCTGGTTGTTTGTAGGGTGGTCATATAATCTTCTTCCAAAGTCTCAGTCTAGCTGTTGGGTTACTGTCTATTCCCATTGGACGTCGGTGCCCTAATCTGCATGTTAAAGGACAATGTCATTTAAAGATTGTGGTGGTGTGTGTGACATTAGCGTGGAGCGCATGGGCGGCATATCCCTTCATAAGTATGGCAGTCAACCCTAGAAGAAAAGCTCTCGCCCTCTACCCCGTTTTACTCATGTATGTGTCTGTTGGTTTCCTTATCATTGCCATCGATTAGCTTCCACGGAAATCAACACTTTGTTATACAAAATTCTTTTATGACTTAATGAATGATCGAATGAATGCCCGGTTGTATCTGATGTGGGTTCTTACTTTCTATGGTATTTGTAAGAAAGTTTTGACTGAACAATAGTGATGACACTTCGTTAAAAAGTGGATTATATGTACTTGCAGTTGTGTTCCATAATATTTAACTCCTTATGCCTTGTGGGAAAATAAGTTTTGTACAAAGCCATGCAATGTTGTGTTCAACTTAGACAAAGTATTTGAAGTTGTAGTTGGGAATAATCAAATTGCAATGTTGTATTCAACATATTACGTACACTTGAAATATTAAAAAGAGTAAATTGCAAGAACCATTCGTGCTGTTTGGCCAAATTGCAAGTGAAGACTAACTTTGAAAATGCACGCACACAATTCACGTGAGGAACTTTGGCGTGTAATTATTACCGGTGACGAACTAGGTTATGCAAAGTTTCAGGACACCAATAAAACTACGTAGTACAAATTTTGTTAAAAAATTCCTTAGTTTTCTCTAATGCATCCGGTCTAACAGAATCGGGTCTATAATATTTCGGGTCTATAATATTTGTTTAGTTAGTCTATTTTTAAATAAAATATAAGCTGAATTTCTTTAAAATCAAACATATCAATTGAAATCGCATTTTCTTAGTTTTGTTTTCTTGAATTAAGATTACCGACTTGATTTAAACAAAACTATTTTTTTCAATTAACTTTAAGAAAATCACATCAAATGCGTCAATAAAACATTTGTACATAAAACAAGTTTTATATTCCCTAAACTACCACTAATTTCATCCACAACTATTATTAGTTATTGAGTGAAAAATATGGAAGTTTAAACTTTTTAAAACTTATAATTACTTTTTTATATTTAACCTATACAGAGTATATAGTTATAACTATAACTACATATCCAAAATGGTAGAAAAGGTATACTTCATTCAACAATTGACATCTTGTTAAATATTGATCTCTTTCTTGACAATTTGACGTATTCAAACGATGTGGGATATATAGTAGCTGCAAAAGCCTTTTCAGGAAATGCCCCTTGTCACTCTCATTAACGAAGAAATTTTGGGATACACATTTACATAAGCAAGTGACAGTAATTAGTAAATCACTAGCAGGGTACCCGCGCGATTCGGCTGCGGGTATCCGGTGACTATATTTTGTGGCGAGCAAATGTTATTTGATTACACGTTTTTCTAACGATAACTGTACAAATGAATGATAATTTAAGGTAAAATAACTTTAAGCAAAAACAATGCAAAGTATTTTATATCCAAATAAACATATGGTCCAAACGAAAGAAAGGAACATGAGTAATATCTTTGAGACATAAGTTAAAATAGATGGGTACTCGCACGTTGCGGCAACAGGTTTCCGATTAATTAGATTGTCCGGTGAGCAAATATTTACGTTTTCAATCACCAAATAATTTGATCACCTTTAAATGATCATTTTTAAACTTAATAGACTGGTACCCGCGCTTTGCGGCTCATGTACCATGCATATAATATCCCCAAAATATCTAATTGGGAAAAAAGTTGTTATCCATCATTTGATTTTATTGATTTTATCCGTCTAATAAAATATAGCTAACACAAAAGTCCAGTCAATTATTATTTTCTTTCTTTTCTTTTTTCATTTTCTTTTTTATCTTAAATTTGGATTATAAGCCCAATGATGAAACCAAAAACACCAACCCAAATCCACTATTACCTACACACGCTCTTAACCTACTCTCACTATTTTGCAGCCACACACACCTCTTAGATCTACTGCGCAACTTCCACCAAAAAAAAAAAAAAAAAAAAAAAAAAAAAAAAAAAAAAAAAAAAAAAAAAAAAAAAAA
>LBNU01034596.1:299791-319589 GCA_014162995.1 Artemisia annua
AAAAAAAAAAAAAAAATCCTTGTTATAATCTGAATACCAAATACAAATACTACTTCTTTGTGTTTCTTTCGGCTGAAAATCATACACACAAACCATTTTTATTTTCTTTTGTTATTCGAAGTAAATAAAGATCAGAGGGGTTCAACTTCAAGATCGTATAAGGGTCTCAGGTAGGATTTTTTTGTTGTTTCAACTGGACGAAAGTAAGAATTAAACGCTTTGGTTTTGTTCTTTTTTAATAGCTTTCGAATATTTATAAAAGGTTAAATTTCGAAAAAGATCTATGATGAATTTCTCTTAACCGTATGTTTTAAGAACAAGAATGTGATTAATTAAAAGAGAAAAACTGAGATCTTGTTGCTTTTCTGTGTTCGAGTCTTGTTTGAAACTGAGATGGGTTGTTGTTTTAGGATAGATTGGAGTTGTTTATGAGGTTGTTTGATGTTGTAACGGTACACTTTTTGTTTTTTTTAATGAATTATCGGTCGAGGGACGAAGGAGTTGCTTGTTTTGGAGTCGACCGACCTTCGAGGATAGTATTTCAGATTTATATTTTGGAAGTTTGATTAGATTTCAGGAAATGTATGCATTTATATGGCTGGGAATTAATTGGAATGGAGGTTTGTACAGTATGCATTCATGGTTGTAATTTTTGTTATAGGGGTGCTTTTAATGCTATTAATGTATAATTCATAGTCTTGTGGTCTGAATTTGGTTCTATGCTATCTTTTGTTGTACATCATGCTTTGGTGGTTGTAATTATGAAAATTGGGTGCATTAAAGGGTTGTAAACCATGCATCAATTTTTGTACATCTGAATATTTTGGAGAGAGATTCATTCCTCTATTATAAGTAGTATAGATATATTCATTACTTTTATTGATTACTCATATTTAACAAAGAGTTTAATTAACAAGAAATTTGTGTACAAGCTTCGAACTTTAATCTTTTACGTTACGTTAAGATTTACTCACTCACCAACAAAGTGGACTATTATTCCTCTTGGTTATTTGAAATTTGGGAACTTGCATTGTACATCATACATTGAAAACTTGTATTTTGGAGAAATATGCAAGTTTTTAAGTTTTAGTGGGTATATATGCAATTCTCCCTTTAATGAACTATTTGAATGAAATGTGTGTAATAAAATGTACTAGTATTTGTTTTATAAATTGTACTTGTTATCATCCAAAATTCAAAATCGAAGAAATAAAACGCAATCCTAGCAAAATATTTTGGCTCAACTTAAATGTTGATTTTTTTATTTGTATTGTAATTTTAATTTATGTTTAATAAAATATGTTTGTTTAAAAAAAAATACTAGTAATAAAGTAAAAATGCTACCGCTAACACGTTATTGGTATGTATGGAGAAGTGGTGTTTCAGTTATTGTTGTGTTATTGTGAGGGGATAATGCGGCGCTGAGTTGACATACCAAAATATACCAATAACATGTTATGACACCCGCTACTATAACAATTGGCATCTCCTTTAATAATGATCCCATTCTTGACCATTTGACTCAATCAAAGGATGTGGGAGATGCGCAAAAGCAGAAAATCTCCTTGTTTCCCGCCTTCCCTCTCATTAACAAAGAAATTTTGGGACATACATCTAGGCTTAAAGCCATAAATTACCAACATACTTTCCAAAATTTTCACATGTTACCAATATGGTATGTAAAAGCTCATTATTATCATCCAAACTTTCAAATTGTGAACAATATCACCATTATCACCCTCATAAGCTTGCATCGTTAGTCCTTTTTACCAACGGTCGTTAGTAATTAACTGAAAATTTGGTTTTCTTATGTTTTTGTACGTTTTTACACGTTTTCGTCCCTTCCTAGACACTTTCGTCCGTTTTTAACGTTTTCGCCCGTTTTTACATGTTTTTGTCCGTTCTTACATGCTTTCGTCCGTTTTTACATATTTTCGTCCGGTTTTGCACGTTTTCGTCTATTTTTGCACATTTCACTCGTTTTTAGACCTTTTCGCTCATATTCGTTCGCTTTTGTAGGTTTTCGTCCGCTCTTACACGCTTACGTCCGTTTTTACGCGTTTTCGTCCATTTTTTCAAGTTTTCATCCTATTTACACATTTTCGTCCGTTTTTGCACGTTTTCGTCAGCTATCATTCATTTTTACACGTCTTCGTCAATTTTTACAAGTTATCGTCCGTAAAAATGGATGAGAACATGTAAAAATGGACGAAAACTTGAAAAAAACAGACGAAAATATCTAAAAATTGATGAAAAAATGTAAGAACGGATGAAAAATTTGTAAAAACAAATGAAAACTTGCAAAAACGGACGAAAATATGTAAAAGCAGACGAAATCGTGTAAGAACGGACGAAAACTTTCAAAAATGAACGAAAACATGTAAAAACAGGCGAAAACGTGTAAAAACGGATGAAAAGGTGTAAAAAAGAGCGAAAATGTGCAAAAACGGATGAAAACGTGTAAAATCGGACAGAAACTGTAAGACGAAAACGTGAAAAAAAAACAAAAACGTCTAAAAACAGACGAAAACATGTAAAAACGGATGAAAGCATGTAAGAACGGACAAAAACTGTGTAAAAATAGACGAAATCGTGTAGGAACGGACGAAAACGTGTAAAAACGGACGAAAACATAAGAAAACCAAATTTTTAGTTATTTACTAACGACCGTTAGTAAAAAGGACTACCGATGCAAGCTTATGAGGGTGATAATGGTGATATTGTTCACAATTTGAAATTTTGGATGGTGACAATGAGCTTTTACATACCATATTGGTAATTAGATGTGAAAATTTGTGAAAGTACGTTGGTAATTTATGGCTTTAAGCCTATACATCTAATAAGTGATAGTAAATCACATTATTCAGTTAAACATTGAATAAACCAATGGGTCATGATATATTATTTCGCCAATATTTATAGAGCACAAGACATAAAGAAACCTTGATGGACCCAACCCACAAGACGGACTTGGGCCAACTAATGGAGCAGAAAACAAAATAAAACATTAAAGCAATAACTAGTGATTTGATGAAGACATCCGGAGACTATAAACCTTTACTGATAAATATGGAGAAACCATTTTTTTTTTTTTTTTTTTTTTCATAAGCATCTTTTTTTTAAGACATNTACCGCTAACATGTTATTGGTATGTATGGAGAAGTGGTGTTTCAGTTATTGTTATGTTATTGTGAGGGGATAATGCGGCGCTGAGTTGACATACCAAAATATACCAATAACATGTTATGACACCCCCTACTCTAACAATTGGCATCTCCTTTAATAATGATCCCATTCTTGACCATTTGACTCAATCAAAGGATGTGGGAGATGCGCAAAAGCAGAAAATCTCCTTGTTTCCCGCCTTCCCTCTCATTAACAAAGAAATTTTGGGATATACATCTAATAAGTGATAGTAAATCACATTATTCAGTTAAACATTGAATAAACCAATAGGTCATGATATATTATTTCGCCAATATTTATAGAGCACAAGACATAAAGAAACCTTAATGGACCCAACACACAAGACGGACTTGGGCCAACTAATGGAGCAGAAAACAAAATAAAACATTAAAGCAATAACTAGTGATTTGATGAAGACATCCGACACCAAGCGGAGACTATAAACCTTTACTGATAAATATGGAGAAACCAAATTTTTTTTTTTTTTTTTCATAAGCATCTTTTTTTAAGACATTGAAACCGCTACTAATATTACGACACTGAAAAGTCAAATACTAAAAGAGATTGTATAATATGATTTCCACGCTTAAGATCGAAACCATTAGTTTTAGTCAACATCCAAGTCTTTTGCCAACATAATGGATTCAGTAAAGAAAAGTTTTCAAACATGATCCAACCCTGATCCCATCGATAAGTTCAAAGAACCTTATGCATATGAACTAAATCTATTTGCTTGCTGCACCCCATTATATTCAGTCGTACTTATAGCTTTCCCAAACTGCTGTTCACAGAATTTGTCTAAAGTATCAAATATTGGATTTACGGGACGATGCTCATCATCTTCATCAACCCATTTGTCCCAATCAACTTTAACGTAAGGTGGAGTCTTAGCATCTCCTGTCAAAAGTTTATTCCACCATCTTGGCTCCGCTTTCTTCAAAAGGCAAAAAATACTTCTCTCACCAATATTTATCTTGATCCCGTTAACTTTGTCGGCTAGGTCAAGCTTGAGATCATATGCATGCTGACCGGCTGTAGCAGAGAATGAAAAGACACTTTCAGGAGCAAGATTAACTTTCACATCCTTAGTACCAGCCAATTCAATTGTGAGATAAACCTCGTCCTCTCTCTGGGCCCACTTAATCTCGGGATGACAAATCATCTATGTGTTCTTGTTTGAAGATGTAAAGAGAAAACCCTAAAAAAGAAGCTGTCGTAGGTATGTGACTGACTTGAATAAACCCGGGTTTTGGCCATTATTTATAGAGTATAAGACATATAGAAACCCTGGACCCAACCCACAAGACGGGTTTGGGCTAACTAACCTATCACCTAATATGTTCATCTTTTATTGATTACTCATATTAAACAGTCTACTTAACAAGAATTTTGGTTACAAGCTTCAAGCTTAAATCTTTTAGGTCTCGTTAAGATTTACTCACTCACCAACAAAGTTGGACTATTCCTCTACGTCGTTTTTCTGTGATTCTTCATTTTCGATTCCCATTACCCTATAAGTTCTTTTATTATATGTAAAAGAAGAATTCGCTGATAATTTCGGGAAGAAATGTCGAAGAGCAGCTAAAACGTGAAAAAGATAAATCGAGATTCAAATGCAAGTTACAAGTGTACACTTTCGAACATTGAAGATCTATACTAAAAGTTGTAATTCCTAACTACATTTGCACAGTGACTTTCCAACACATCATAACACATTAAAAAGTGAAATTTACTACTTTATTTCTTCAAATATATATATGGAAAATCAAACAAAACTCTGAAATCAGAAGAAGTTTACTACTTTATTTCTACTTGAAACTGTTGCAGACTTCTAATAGGGACACCAGATTATACCTATTGAAGATCAATACTAAAAGTTGCAATTCCTAAGGATTTGTACAAGGGCTAATACAAAAAAAAACGCATTTTACTTGTCGAATTTATTACTTTCGCGTAGCGAACAAATTTTTTTCCTCATTTGTGCCTTGTACTCGACTAATATGTCCCAATGTGTGCACCCTTCCACCCTATACACCGGTTGCCGGTTTTATATATTAATAAAAAAAATTTAACCCTCACCAGTGTGGATATTCACACACGCATGTTCTTCTCCCCCCACACTCCACCATCTGCCCTACCACATGTACAAATCTATGTAATACTATAATAATTTCAAGTACAACTTTATCTTGATTATAACCCCACAATTGTGATGATGTTTCGCTTTCAAGATCCCCAAAATCAGACACCAAACCCTAACATATTAAAGTCACCAATTGATTGTCGTTTTACTGATTCTGGCATCAAACAAGGTATATTCAATACTGATTTTATTGTTTTGATACTCCAATTGCATTAATTTATTATTTATTTATCTTTATTAGGGTTTTCTAAAATTAGGGTTTTCATTACTTCATTTATTTTTATACAGGTTTGATGGATGTACCACTTGATGTGGCATTTAAAATTCACTACAATGGTGTTTTCATGTTTGATCCGTTAAGGTATGTCCATAGTAGAGAAATTGTAATGGAGGCGTCATCAAGTGATAGGATAATATTTAGTCGCCTTTTAGACATTTTACTTTCTAAGATAAGGCAAAACATTTGGGCAGTGTTCATATGTATTTTAGAGATAGACAGTGGAGGCCTTAAAATAATTGAAAGGGATGTAGATGTTCATGTGTTGTATGATCTAGCTAAATGTCATAAGACAGTAGAGGTATACATTGCTCATTCCCCACAAAATTTAGCTCCCTATTATCACAACAACTTGGCTTTAGAGGGTTCTGATTCAGAGGTTACATCTAAAAGGAAGCAACATGCTAAGTTGAAAAAGGATGNTAGTCGCCTTTTAGACATTTTACTTTCTAAGATAAGGCAAAACATTTGGGCAGTGTTCATATGTATTTTAGAGATAGACAGTGGAGGCCTTAAAATAATTGAAAGGGATGTAGATGTTCATGTGTTGTATGATCTAGCTAAATGTCATAAGACAGTAGAGGTATACATTGCTCATTCCCCACAAAATTTAGCTCCCTATTATCACAACAACTTGGCTTTAGAGGGTTCTGATTCAGAGGTTACATCTAAAAGGAAGCAACATGCTAAGTTGAAAAAGGATGCGGGGAATATGACAGTTGATGAGCTTATTTCATGGGCAGAGGAAGAATCTCAATCTCCCTACTTAAGGTCACGCACTTAAAGAAAGACCTCTTAGAAATGATTTTGAAGGTAAGGTTTGGTTCCAAAGAATGTGGCAAAATGACGATGATGGTTGTTACGATGTCCCAATGTTGAACGATGATGACGTGTATAAGACACCACAAAAGAATGATGCTAATCAGGGTGTTGAGAATAGGGCGGTGGATGATTTTTTGGTGAAAATGTGGAAAATGAGGCTGTTAACATGGTCACAGATGAGGTGGTACCGAATAGGGTTGATGAAGTTAATCCACAAAGGGCAGCTGAAACTAGCGCAGGTAATACAAACAATGGAGAAAACTTGTTGGTCAATGACAATGATGTACATGCTCAGAATGATGATGACTTATATGCCAACATAGATGAGGTTGTCCTTGCGAATATTAGGCGACGTTAGGTTGGTTCTACCTCGAACTAGAACTCGGTATCTAGCTTTGTACCGGATAAAGTGTAAGCGACGAATGTAAAGGTTTCTCCACCGAGAAGGAGTTTGTTGATAGTGCTTGAAACTCTCGAGTTGGATACTCGGGGCGTGGACGTAGGGCAAGGACAAGTGAGGTCCTTGTAGCTGAACCACGATAAACAATCGTGTTGTGGTTTGATCGTTCTATCTCTTTACTTGCATGTTTTACATATTTTGTTTAGTTTACATATTGTCTTTGAGTTGGTCAAAGTGTTTCAATTCACATCTTAAAGTAAAACGTCAAGTATATCTTTGATTAAAACGGATAGTTTTCAAAAGATAATTAACGTAAAAAGCGGTAAACTATTCAACCCCCCTTCTAGTTTTCCACACCTTCGGTTTCTGAACGTGATTTGTTGCCTGCGCAGGGTACAACAGCAATGGCTGTAAGCACTCATAAAAAGAAGGCCGTGGTTTCTGCTGGCATGCTGAAACAAAACGATCTTGGAGGAGGTATTGAAGCCAATACAAAGCAAATGAGGTGGCGAAGGTGTTAAAGTACGGCATGTTGAGTAACAGAGCAATAAATATGCAGGTCACAACGGGTGAAGTGCGTGTGCATTAACCATGGTTCTAGCTGCTGCCGCTGATGTGGTTTGTCGCTGCTGATGTGATTTGCCATTGATGCTACCACTGTTGCTGATGCAGTGATTCCAGAGTCGAGTTTTTATCAAGTAAGATTATGTCGCCTTATTTGTTTACCACAAGTTGGTGTTGTTGTATCAATGAATATGTGCACATAATCAGATTTTGGAACAGTTATATTCAGTACAATACAAAATAAGGGATGCCATATAAAGTTCTAATTATAATGTATTACATTGAAATTGTAGATGTATTGCAACAAGGGTGGAGTGTGGATGCTGCTTCGCAAATGCTTACGGTTAAGAAGCAAGCTATCGTAACTGAGCAAAAAATAGACCCTTCCAAATTGCAAACGGGGTATTTTACAAATTCTGAACATTAGCTTTCTGAATGGAACCCCTTATGATGATGGCTTTAGTAATTGGCGTCCAAGATAGTAACTACATTTGTAAGGACACTTTTGAATCTCAAAGCATAGAACAAAAAAAGAAGTCTCTGTAATCTACGCAGTTGGTTTATTTTGATATGCTCCTATTTCTGTATGCTACGGTTTTATGAGCCTATTTGATTTGGCGAAATATCATGTACTAAATGTTTAGCAAAAAAAACAGGCACGCCGGCAACGCGGCGACCGTTGCCATCCTTGTACTATAATAATTTCAAGTACAACTTTATCTTGATTATAACCCCACAATTGTGATGATGTTTCGCTTTCAAGATCCCCAAAATCAGACACCAAACCCTAACATATTAAAGTCACCAATTGATTGTCGTTTTACTGATTCTGGCATCAAACAAGGTATATTCAATACTGATTTTATTGTTTTCATACTCCAATTGCATTAATTTATTATTTATTTATCTTTATTAGGGTTTTCTAAAATTAGGGTTTTCATTACTTCATTTATTTTTATACAGGTTTGATGGATGTACCACTTGATGTGGCATCTAAAATTCACTACAATGGTGTTTTCATGTTTGATCCGTTAAGGTATGTCCAATGTAGAGAAATTGTAATGGAGGCGTCATCAAGTGATAGGATAATGTTTAGTCGCCTTTTAGACATTTTACTTTCTAAGATAAGGCAAAACATTTGGGCAGTGTTCATATGTATTCCTTTGTTAGACATAGACAGTGGAGGCCTTAAAATAATTGAAAGGGATGCAGATGTTCATGTGTTGTATGATCTAGCTAAACGTCATAAGACAGTAGAGGTATACATTGCTCATTCCCCACAAAATTTAGCTCCCTATTATCACAACAACTTGGCTTTAGAGGGTTCTGATTCAGAGGTTACATCTAAAAGGAAGCAACATGCTAACTTGAAAAAGGATGCGGGGAATATGACAGTTGATGAGCTTATTTCATGGGCAGAGGAAGAATCTTAATCTCCCTACTTAAGGTCACCCCCACTTAAAGAAAGACCTCTTAGAAATGATTTTGAAGGTAAGGTTTGGTTCCAAAGAATGTGGCATAATGACGATGATGGTTGTTACGATGTCCCAATGTTGAACGATGATGAGGTGTATAAGACACCACAAAAGAATGATGCTAATCAGGGTGTTGAGAATAGGGCAGTAGATGATTTTTTGGTGGAAAATGTGGAAAATGAGGCTGTTAACATGGTCACAGATGAGGTGGTACCGAATAGGGTTGATGAAGTTAATCCACAAAGGGCAGCTGTAACTAGCGCAGGTAATACAAACAATGGAGAAAACTTGTTGGTGAATGACAACGATGTACATGCTCAGAATGATGATGATTTATATGCCAACATAGATGAGGTTGTCCTTGCGAAGCAAAAAACTCTTGATAAAGGCAAATCTGTAATGCAAACCCAAAAGAGGCCAAAAGAAGGTAACACAACCAATGTTCGTAGAGGTACTGGTATCACCATAAGAGAGAACAACAACCCAACTGTGTCCTCAGATTCTGAAAGCGAAAGGGAAGACTACAACGTTAGAGTTGGAACTCAATCTGATGGGTATGAGTCTTATGAATCTAGTGGTGAATCTGATAAGTCTTATGATTACCTTAGCAATGGAGAAGATGAGGTTATTGAATTGCGAAAACGCAAAAGAGAACAAAAACAAAATGCAGACGAAGACTCTGAACATGCTACCAACAAAGACGAGGATGATGATGATGCAGGTGAGGTTGTAGATGATGTAGGCCACAATCCTTTAGGTCCACTGGTCAGAGAACATGAGAAGTTCATGGAACGTTTGTTGAAGCAATTAAAGGGTAAAGGAGATGGGATAAGTGACCCATTTACTGTTCTTCAGAAGTCCAAGTCCAATGACGATACCTACCCAATATACGATGATGATACTCATTGGAGACTAAAGAAACCAATTGTAAGTGTTTCTAATGTTACTGTTTCTTTACATATTCTATCCTTTTCGTTGATAATTAAACTATAAACATTTTGTTTTTATAATGGCAGCTTGGGCAGAAGTATCCAAATGTTGAGAAGTTTAAAGAATGCCTAACTTTCTATGCGTTGGCAAATGGATTCTCAATTTGGTTTGAAAGGAGCACAAGCTATGACTGTATCGCAAAATGTGGACAGCGTAAAGAAAAAGTAAAGGATCCAAGCAAGGGCAAACAAAGAAACTATCTAAAGCATCCTTCAGAATCTGCAGGAGACTCACGTTGCAAGTGGAGGTGTTACGGGAAGATGCTCAAAGGCTTATCGACTTTCCAGGTTATATCTTTAAGAGAAACCCATACATGTGTTAGGAGTTTTCATTATGGTAGGCTAGTGAGTTATAAGTGGATAGCAAAGCAATTTGGTGATAGGATTAGGATGAATCCTGATATGACTTTACTCAACTTGGCTGAATTAGTTCAACGGAAATACAAGTGTTATGTTAGCCGTGCCCAATGTAGGAATGCAAAGATCTACGCTTTAAATGAAAGAGACGCAACAATCCAAGATCAATATGGATTGCTTAGGTCTTATGCAAAAGCTTTAGTAGACTCTAATCCAGGTAGTACAGTTAAAGTTGGTGTGACGGTGAATCCCGATGAGAAAACTTATTTTGACAGATTCTATGTATGCTTTAATGGTTTAAAAGAGGGCTGGAAGTTAGGATGCCGTAGGATACTTGCTTTGGATGGTTGCTTTCTAAAAAAACCAAATAGGGGGGAAATTTTAACAGCCGTTGGTAGAGATGGGAATAATCACATCTTCCCAGTAGCTTGGGCTGTTGTAACCGTTGAGAACAAAGATAACTGGAGCTGGTTCTTGAGTTTGTTGGCCGATGATTTGGACATTCCCCTTGGGCAGGATGTAATCCTCATGTCTGACCAGCATAAGGTAAATGTTTTGTTATCTTGTAACTTTTCAATTTTTTATCTTGTAACATAGGGTGCAATCTATTGTTATGACATTACTAATGTTGTTTCATACATAGGGTCTAATTGAAGCGGTTAAGGATGTCATGCCTTTAGCAGAGCATCGTCAGTGTGCAAGGCATATTTACGAGGGTTTCAGGAAACAATATGGTGGTGAGGAATTTAGGTTGCTGTTCTGGGGAGCTGCGAAAGCATCATACCCTCCTCTACATAAGAAGATCATGGAAAAAATTAAGCGGGCTAATCCAAATGCTCATCAATATTTGGTCAACAAAGACCCAAATACATGGTCACGCGCTTACTTCCGTGAAGGTGTATGTTGTGAGGCAGTTGAGAATGGCTTTAGCGAATGCTTCAATTCAGTGTTGGTAAGTGTGAGACATAAACCAATAATTACAATGCTTGAGTCTATCAGAATTGTTGTAATGGAAAGGATGAATACAATGAGATTGTTAATGGAGAAATGGACTGGAGAAATATGCCCGAATATTCAGAAAATTCTTGAACACTCAAAAGATCTACAAAGGTACAAAAATGTTGTTGTTACTGCATGCTCACTTGTTTGTTATTAACTTATCTATATTAAAAATATTGTTACTTTTTATACAGGTTTTGGCATGTGGTTCCTTGTGGGGGTAATAAATTTGAGGTCAGGAAGGGTTCTAATGCTTTCAGAGTGGATGAGCCGAAAAGAACATGCTCGTGTCGAATGTGGCAGCTATCAGGTTTGCCATGCTGTCATGCAATAGCTTGTATATTTAAATTGGGTAGGTATGTTGAAGAGTATGTACCTGAATGCTTTAGGAGGGATACATATTTGTTGCCTTACAGTGAATACATGAATCCCGTAGATGGAATTGATTTTTGGCCTGAATGTGCTAACCTGTCTAGGGTGTTAGGTCCCATAGCAAAGCGAATGCCAGGGAGGCCTAAGAAAAAGAGGGTCAGGGCATCCCATGAGCCTAAGCCAGGTAGTCATACGATAAGTAGGGCAGGGGTAGTCATGACTTGTAGCAATTGTGGTAAACCCGGTCATAACAAAAATGGCTGCAATAACCCAACCAAACCAACTGTGCCTAAAGAAAAAAGTAAAGGTGGTAGGCCTAGGAAGAAGCAAAACATTGAACAAGAAGTTGTCGATGACCATGACATTCCTAGGTTTGTGAACAACAATGTGAATGAGTTTGAAATGGGGGAATCAAATATGAGGGGAGTCTTTAGTGATGGCAGGCCATTTTTTATGGGAAAACGTAACAAGAGAGGGGGGACCAGTAACAGAGGTGGACATTTGAAAATGAGAGGTGGTAAGACAAATTCAGGTAGACTAATTCCCGCAGAAAGGGTTGCAAGGATGGGTACTTGGTTAGCTATGGATGGTGGGAGTTCAGATACAATTGAGGATCAACAAACTTTTAATGGACGTATACCAAGAACTACAAATCAAGCAAGTCAAGAAGTTAACATTCCAGGTATGTGTATCTTAATGGTTAATGTTGAAAGTTAAAATTCAAGATGAGATTGTTGTTTATGTGTAGTTGTATATAAAGTAATCTAGTAGTGTTAACTGTAATAGGTACACAACAGTCACAAGTAGCTGAGACTTCCAAAAAACCCACTAATGTTGTTACAAGATCGAGAAGAACCAATGAAGATGAGATTGTTGAAACACGAGTGATATCATCAGCATCTAGAGGTGGTAGGAAGAAAAGTTGTGCTAGGAGTGGAAGAGCGACAAATTCTATCAGAGGTGGGAGCTCTGCAATGCATGGAAGGGTAACAAGAAGTGGACTACAACAAAGGCCAGCAATATCTGCTCCACCATTGGCTGTGCATGATCCAATTGAAAGAGCTCCAACTCAGGAACAAGCACGACAAAGAGCTCCACCACCTGTGCTACCACCAAGGATGCCTAGTCAAAGGATTATGAACAAAAAATTGTCAGCACCTCTAACAGGCCCTGGATCAACTGCTGACAATGAGATAATCATTGACTAGTCATCCCAAAAAAAAACACCTCCTTTGGCACATATTTTGTTATATGTTACATGATGTATGTGCAGAAAACAATATTTAATATTTCTTGTCTATGTGTAATTATGTTACCCTATTTTGTCCATGGAAGGGTTTAGTAAAAGAACTAATATAGTGATGCATGTTTTGCCACTATAGTTCTTGCTGTAAGATATGTAAAGTAGTGAAGCTAGTGATGCCACTACTCAGCCCTATTTTGTTCATTGAGGGCTAGAAACTTTAGGAATCTTGTATATGTTCTAGTTGTAACATTTTAATGTGCATTTGCACAAACTGATAATGTTATGAAAGAACATATTTCTTAAGCTTGTCTATGTACTTCTGGAAAAGTGTTTTAGTTAGCTAGACATTGTATGTTTGTTATGTTTACTACAAATGTATCTAAAATAACCTCCACATGTTTCCAACCACAGTTGAATAAAGGATGAAATATTGTGCATTTCATTTGCATTGGCAGATGATAACTTAGTCTAAGAAGAGTTTAGTAGCAAAAACGAAAAGTTGTTCATAATAGCAACTAGTTTACATAGTAGCAAATCCAACGAACTAAACATTACATGACCATCTATCTTGTAAACAACCCAATAATGACAGCAACAATCAACACCAAAAGAAGAATGATGATGCAAGTGGAACCAAAGAACAACATATCATAAACTTTTCCCTTCATCTTTAACTCATTCAATTCTTTGTAAATGAGTGGCATGGACACATCCTCAGTTCCAACAAGCTTTTGCCCTTCATTTGCATTAACCTTTACCCCTTCATTTTCATTAACCTTTAGCCCTTCATTTGGATGTTGACCTTGAAGTTCATAGGTAAGGCAGTGGATATTGTACTCCAATGATTCATTATCTTTATAAAGCTTGAACATAAGCTCCTTGTAGTATTGTGAAGGCAACTCATCATTAAGAAACCCATACACTTCACATTTCTTATCTTTGTTCTAAGCAATAGGTCAAACAAAAAAGTCAACTGCATATAACGAAACTAACACATGAAGCAATAAATCAAAAGAATGTAACTTACATGAGTTGGACAAGCTTTGAATCTTCGACCGGGGTTTTCAGGAGTCCAAGAAACTTGTTCATAGATAGGGTATTTACATTCACAATGTGTCATACGGGCAATTTCCTCCTTCGTATATCTCCTACGATAATAACGAGTTGAAGATGAAGATGAGGCCATGGTACCCCAGAAATTGATTAACGAATTTGGTTAATTTATATGAGGATTTGGAATTTATGTTTTAGGGTTTGTATGTTCTTGAAATTAAAGAGTAAAGTGGTATCCTAAAAACATGTTATAAACATGAATACATGTATGAAATAGTGAATTGGATAAACAAAAAAAATAAAAAAGAAAAAACCGGATGATTTGGCATGTCACCGGGTATAGGGTGGAAGGGTGCACAAATTGGGACATATTAGTCGAGTACAAGGCACAAATGAGGAAAAAAAATTTGTTCGCTACGCGAAAGTAATAAATTCGACAAGTAAAATGCGTTTTTTTGGTATTAGCCCTTTGTACAATTCAAAGACTTTAATTTGTTGTTTTGGGATACACATGAGAAATTTGATTATGTGTGAGGCACCATGCTTTTGTAGTCATAAATTGCTGGATAATTAAACACAGTTTGTGCTAATAACGACCTTGTACAAGCTTTCGCAGAGAACAAATACAGTGATTAATTGTGATTGTACATCGAAAGCTGTCTTGTTTACATTTGCATTGTATTGAAATGTGTCACTGATTGTTGAATATGGCTATTGTATGTTCACTACTGAATGAAATAGCAAGCCTTGGTGGCTCTTGTTACACTTTAAAGTAGGGTCTTTGCTAGGTACCATTAAGCAGACATGATGGATGACTTGGTCTGTAGACTGTAGTTCTCATTTACCAACAACTGCTGTAATTTGAAAGATCAATATTTGATGGTGAGTGAGAGGATAGTGTATTTATATTTTCTTACTTAAGATTGTTGTCGGGTTATAGATTTAGATAATTTCACTACCATAGAGAAGGAAGAAGCAAGAGGAAATTTGTGAATACAGGGGATGTGTTGGGAGGCATGTACAACGAGTCAGTGAGTCACATCACTTTTATTTATATGGGACTTCACAACCTTGTACATGCATTATGAGCTTGGAGCCTGCTTGTCATTAATGATTTTCTTGCACAGGTAAAGTTACCTTCGAAAATATATGTACATTCCCAAAATAATTCTACCATTTAGGATTTTTCCAATCATATACACAATTGAGAATGAACACTTGGTTTCATGCTCAAAACATTATTTGTTTTTGTTTACAATAGGAGTGGCTAAAATTTGGCCCGTTTGCATGTTTCGTCCCACGTATTTCGAAACTGCAAGGAACGTCCCTAAAGTTAACCTTTGGGGCGTATATCGTCCCAAATTGGTCAAACTCTAGGGACGATACATGCACACAGGTCAAACTTTAGGGACGACACATGCACACGAGCCAAACTTTAGAGGCGATCCTTGCAATTTCGAAATGTGTGGGACAAAACATGCAAATTGGTCAAACTTTAGGAACGATTTTTGCAATTTACTCCTTGAATTATGATTCAAAATATTGTACGCACCAACTTGTTTTTAGATTTGCTCAAAAGAAACCACATCAATTACGTCAAATTGACAATTTAAAAGTTTTATACATCAAACAAGTTTTAACTTTTAAATTCTATAAGCTGCCTCTGATTGCATCATGAAATTATAATTAACCTCAAGAAAAAACAAAGACAGTTTCTAAATTTTAAACTTATATTAAAGCTAAACTATGCACTCAAGATAAGCTAACAAGATGGTTCCTAAACAAGAGTTACACTTGCAGTCTATGTGGCAAAGGTAATGACTCACATGACCATCTCTTCTTTAACTATGAATTTGCTAGTGAAGTATGGAAAAAGTTTGTGATTGCCAAAATTGAGTTCAAGAAAAGCACATGGGAAGTAACTGTGGAAAATTTAAGCAAAGAGAAAAATGGACAAAAGGTGTTTGGGCTGTCATCAGAAAGATTAGTGTGGCTGCTGCAGTATACTATATTTGGCAAGAAAGAAATAGAAGACCGTTCAACAATTGCAAGAGAAGTATTGATGAAGTTTTTGGAATTCTGTGTGAAGAGTTAAAAGACAAAATGACAACTATCACTGTTAAGCACTCTGCTAAAGTTTGTGAAGCTGAACAGATATGGAACACAAGATTTCAAAGGAAAGCTGCAAAGTAACAAAGTTTTGGTGATTTAAGTGAGAATGTTTCAAGAATAGTATGAGATGGAAGTGGTTTGAAGATTGAATTGGTAATATGCTAAATAAAGGGGTGTTTGGATCCCTGGTTATCAGAAGCATTTCATCACTAAAATGCTATCTGTTTTCATTAATCAAGTCATTACAAGTGTAGGATACCTTGTATCTTGGAGTCCGATCTCGTGTGGATGTACATATGCTAACCTACATGTTTCCTATTTGGCCTTGGGAGGAAATAGGAGCATGTTAAGCTAAGTAGGAGGCCTAATTCAGTAAGGATGTACCATAAAGTAGGGTCCTCCTTGTGAAGGGTAAATGACTTTGGAGGATGGTGTATGATGGATGGAATAGAGAGGTGTGAAAGATGAACATTCTTGGTCCATCCAATACACCATCATAGGAGGAATGGTTGGTCTTCACTCAAGGAGTGTGTTCCCAAACATTTAAAGCCATTTTAGAGATGGAAATGTAGGCTGTTTGGCATAGCCCTTGAGTGGAGGGTAATAGGTGCCTAGTGAAGCCACTAACTCTCTCTACTGTGATTACTTTGGGTGTTGGTTGAGTGATCATGGTAGGAGAGTAAGGTGGAAATGTAGCTAGATAATAGGTGCTCTTAAGGTTAATTGGACAACGTGGAGTTTTTTGCTCTGTAGATCACTGTATTGTTCCATTTGTTTTCTGGTTTGAGAATGCCCAAAGTCAGCTATCTTTAATTTCATGATGTAAATTGTTTTGGAAAATTAATATAATTCACATATGCACAAAAGAAAAAAAAAAAAAAAAAAAAAAAAAAAAAAAAAAAAAAAAAAAAAAAAAAAAAATTAAATTCTATAAATTGCCGTTAATTTCAGCCCAAAATTTTTATAATGTTGAACTGAAATGTCGACAATTTCAAAATTTTAAAACTCGCAATTAATTAAATTTTTATATAGCCTATTAGAATATATTGCAATTTCTACATAGCTAGAATGGGAGAAAATGTATGCTTCACTATACAATTGGCATCTCCTTTAATATTGATCTCTTTCTTGACCATTTGAAGTATTCAAACGATGTGGGATAGTAGCTGCAAAAGCCTTTCTCCCTTCTTCCCTCTCTTTAACAAAGGAATTTTTGGATACACATCTAAATACCAAGTGATAGTAGTAATTAGTAAATCATACATTCATTTTTTTATTAATTACTCACATTAAACAAAGAGTTTAATTAACAAAAAATTTGTGTACAAGCTTCAAACTTAAATCTTTAAATCACGTTAAGATTTACTCATGCACAAACAAAGTTGGACTATTCCTCTGTATCATTTTTCTTTGATTCTTCATTTTCGAAAACAATCTGATCGAATATCTAACGAAGAATTCGCTGATATTTTGGGGAAGAAATGTCGAAGGACCACTCATATGTGAAAAAGATAACTCGAGATTCAAATGCATGTTACAGGTGTATGCCTTCGAACATTGAAGATCTATACTAAAAGTTGTAATTCTTAACTACATTTTTACAGTGACTTTCCAGCACATCATAACACATTATAAAGTGAAGTTTACTACTTTATTTCTTCAAATATATTTATGGAACATAAAGCAAAACTCTAACATTGTACGAAGCTGAAACAAGAGATAACGTTATAACATAAACTGATCAAATACTTTTCTACTTGAAACTGTTGCAGATTTCTAATTGGGAAACCGTATTATACCTATTAAAGATCTATGCTAAAAGTTGTAATTCCTAAGGATTTGTACAATTCAAAGACTCTAACTTGTTATTCTGGGATCACATGAGAAATCTGATTATGTGTGAGGCACCATGCTTTTGTAGTCATAAATTTCTAAAGAAACACACTTTGTGCTGATAACGACATTGTACAAGTTTTCACATAGAACAAATGAATTAATTAATTGTGATGAAAACAAAAGGAATTTATATGAAGGGTATGACACTACATGATAAAGTTTTAAACAAGTGTACGTGCAAAAACCTTACTAACAAGCCAGCAGCCTCTAAACTCCAAGGGACGTACACAAAACCATATGAAACAATCAAACAGGATAACCGCAGCATTCTTATTAGTAGAAACATTATGTAAAAGTATAAAAGATATCTAACCAAGAGTTTGAATAAGATGAATGGTTGATTCATTCCAAATACAGTACTCGGAAAGTGTAGAGTCGCCCTCAAGCTGCTTTTGGGGCAAAAACAGTATTTGTTTGTATGCGGGAATATCTTCCTTCTCCTGAATCTTGGCTTTCACATTGTTGATGGTGTCGGAGCTTTCCACTTTTAGATGGATGGTCTTTCCAGTTTCATCAATCAAGACATATATCTGCAGCCTCATCACTATGTCATCCACAAGACGAATGGTTGACTCGTTCTGCACTGAGTAGCGAGAAAGTATAATGCCGTCTTCGAGCCTATGTCCAGCATAGACTAGTGTTTGTTGGTCAGCTGGTGAATACCTAATTCCTTGTCTTGGATTAAGGCTTTCAGTTCCTTGACAGTACTGTGGCGACAATCGACATCGAGAGGGATCCTCTTTCCAGAGATGGTCTCAACAGTTATCTTTAAATCTCCTCTACAAACAGGAACCAGATAAAGGACAGAATTCCCAGTGATGTTGTAGCTTGCCAAGACCTTCCTTGTCACGGATCATGGTCTTCACCTCGCCGAGGTTGGTAAACAGTGAAACTCCAAGAGAAAAGGTCTTTTGCGTGACGGTCTGGATGTACATCTGCAACGGTGGGGGAGCTCGGGGGGTCTTGAAGCAGGATATATCAACATTAACAACTCTGGTTATATAACATCCAAATTTCATAGGCTGCATGCTTCTCAACATAGTCTCCAAATCCTTAGGGTAGTCCATACTGATGGTCTTAGCGGCACAGCCTTGTACGAAAATAGACTCTGATGATACCTTGAGATCGATTGCCTTTGATCGATCGATTGTAATGCAGGAGGAAAAAGAGACCAATGTTATGGACGGACATGTTTAGATTTATTTACATACCCAAAAATATGAGTCGGTCACCACAGCTTAGTTTTTACGTATTAGATAATACAATATATCGTTATGGCACACTATGTTACTTAATCCAACAATTTAACAAAACTTGGCCCAGTTTAATAAAACAATTAGTTGATAAGCAATGGGCTTATTATTAGAAAATAGTGTAGGATATGTGATGATCCTAGATATCTTACTAGAATCGTGTTGAGTTCACTTTCCGTATAAAGTATTTCGACCCTATATATGCCTGGGTTGCACAAAATCTCTATCGGGATAATTCTAGAAGAGAAACACTTTGTATCTAGGCACCAGAATACAAAGCAGGAACTAGAGAGAAATTGTAAGGTTTTTCGTATGTCTAAATGAGACTAATGGATCTATTTTTATAAAACAGATTATTGATGACGGTTATGCGGTTATAGTTGGTTTCAACCAACTTTCATAACTGTTTTCCTAACAGTCATATTGGTTGGGAAAAGTTCAAAACATTATCCATTACTTAAAGTGCAATAATTTATTCACATGTACAACCAATTAAAAACATATCTATCAAGATAAATAACAACCAATTAAAACAAAAAACGGGTGACCCGGGACGCTTCAAAACCCGAAGCGTTGACCCAGTTTAATTTTGAACGCGTTTTCGACCCAACCTAGCAATATTGACCCGGTTTAAATCGACCCATTTTTTTGCCT
>LBNU01034596.1:320026-357460 GCA_014162995.1 Artemisia annua
AAACCCGGTTCGACCCGGGTGGTTCAACCGGTTGAACCGTTCCGGTCGAAAAATAGGTCGATTTAAACCAGGTCAACTTTCTAGGTTGGGTCGAAAATGGGTCAAATTAAACCGGGTCAAGCCGTCGGGTTTGAAGCGTCCCGGGTCAACCCGGTTTATGTTTTAATTGGTTGTAGTTAATTTGGTATATGTGTTTTTAATTGGTTGTACAATGTGAATATATCATTGTACTTTTAGGTAATGAGGTGTTTTAATAAGAGTATTAATTACATTTCATAATTTCCTTTAATAAGATTTTTCAACATTTCAACATTACTTGACTTTTCACTTTTCCACTTTGACCATTTTTCCTTTATATGTAGTATAGATTACATGACATCATTTCTTAAATTTTTATCTCCGAGATGGCACCAGGCTTATAAGTTGTAACATGTTAAACTGAGTTACAAAGGCTTAAAACTAGTTGACATTGGATCATTGATTCATTCTAACCAAATAAGTTTTACATTCATATTCTTTTGTTTGATCCATAATTGAGAAAGATCTTTTATCTCCTCGTCAAATGTATCTTTCCTTGAAAGTTTGTCAAAGAAACAAACTTTATTATAATACCTCCATAAGATCCAAAGTGTGGTTTGAAACTAGCAACATCGAAACAATCCTTGTTTTGATTGAGGTTCATCCCACGAAAATAGATTCAAAAAAAAAAAAAAAGGGTAAGTTAAGACCTCAAAAATTGGTAACCATTTGCCATAGTGATAATAATCTTTAACTTAACTAGATGGTGCTCGAGGATCGGTACTTTAACTTGGTTTGTACCTTATTTTTCATAGTTATGTTTTCTTGAATTACGATTCAAAAAATTTATGCACCTACTTATTTTTAACAAAACCAATTTTTACAATTTACCAAAAAAAATCAACATCAAATACATCAAATTGACAATATAAAACTTTTATACATCAAACAAGTTTCAACTATTTAATTATTTTAAACAAGTTTTAAATTCTATAAATCGCCCAAAATTTCATCCCAAAATTATTATTAATTTAATTTTGAGTGGAAAAATTAGGGAAATTTAAAATTTTTAAACTTATCATTATTTTTTATTTACCCTATATAGAGTATATAGTTATACCATACCAACATAGCCAAAATGGCAAAAACGGTATGTGCTTCACTCCCCAGTTGGCATCTCCTTTAATATTGATCCCTTTCTTGACCATTTGGTTCAGTAAAACGATGTGGGATAGTAAGATGCATTATACCGAAAAGTATAGGTCACCACATTATAGCTTAGTCTTACGTATTTCATCCAATTTAGTTTTAGAACTATTTGTAGCTTTTTGGCATTAGATATCCAATCGATATGGCACACTATGTTACTTAATCCAACAATTTAACAAAACTTGGCCCAATTTAATAAAATAATACTGTACATACTTACGGTTTATCAAATATCCGCAAAAACCGAAAATCTAAATCGAACAATCTACAAAGATGATATATTAATAAAGGATCTTTGATTATGTGTATGTTTAGCAAAACGAGCTTGAGTTAGAAGTTGTAACCTATTTTAGTAAGCTGCTTCAAATGGCTTTTGATTTTAAGAGCTTATTAAAGCTTATTCAAACAAAGCATATAATTTAAGTACAGTAGTATCTTATTTTTCTGAACAGTAAATATAGCTCCTCATAATCATGGTGCCTTTAAAGTGAAACATATATATGTAAATGGATAAAAGTGTATGCCTTGCAAATAAATTATTAGCTGTAATTGATTGACTATGGTCCTCCAACATTGCATTGCTCAAATTATTTTCATTATGTTTTTTTACTTTCAAGTAGTAATAAAGATATTTCTTTTTGAATGCGTAGACTTACGGGTAAGTTTGTGGATTAAGCAAACTTAAGGACCTATCATTAACCTTAATCATTACCTTCATTAAAAATAATATGATACTTTTAGTAAACGCATTTATGTTATGTTACTACTGTGTAAGAAACATATAGGTGTTCGAATGTTTGCTTGGGAAGTTTTAGAAGTGCCGATTCATGACATGCATCTTGGTTTCAACTATGGGTTTGAAACTAGCCGTCGTGTGAGGCTGGAGAGGAAGTCAGTGGTGGTCGTACATGGGGAAAAGGAGGGTGGTATTGGTGTTTATGAGGTGGAATTGTCGAGATTGGCCGTGATACAACTAATATAAGATCAAACACACAAAAAATACAATATATTTGGTGTCAATGCAGTGTTATATACTTTATATTATTTGTTATTACTAATGTAATGGTACACAATAACGCAAATCGTTTTCATATATTCTGAGTTAGCTTGTCCTAGTTTTGTAAAAGCTGGCTGTATCCGATAATTCTCATCTCAAATGTTTATAACATAAGACCAACAATTGAATGACAAAATTTCGTTGATTACAAAACATTCCTTGATATTATCGTTGGCAAGGACCTCGTGATGTTCATTTATTGTCGTTATGACATGTCCATATGACGACAAAGATGTCTTTTTAACATGCCAAATCTAGAAGAGAAGAAGAAATACATCATCAATCATCATAAATAATCATAAATAATGATATCACATACTACCCTTACTTCTACGTAATGTTTTCATTATGCTGTACTCAACCCCCCAACTATACCCTACTTGTCTTTTTTACCCTTTCCTTCAACCACAAGACTTTGTTACAAAGGTCTAAAGTAGTTAATACTTTTACCTTTTTGATGTTTCAAAATATAATTACTTCTTAAGTTTACGTATTCAAATCAATATATCAGGGACGGAACCAGAACACAATTTTTTGGACCAGGTGCATTTATGAATAATCAAAGTTTTCTATGAAAATTAACACTGCGTCGCAAAATTTCATAAGTGTCCTGAGACACCCAGAGACCCAACCTGGTTCCGTCCTTGAATATAATCAGTGTAAATGATAAACTGTTCAATTTTTTATTTATTACAACGCCTCTAATCTAGTACTACCTCCGTCCCATTTTAGTTGTCCATTTTTTCACTTTTTGTTGTCCCAAATTAGTTGTCATTTTTAAGCAATTTCTAGTTTTGCCCATAAAAGACAAAACACAATCAAAGATTTGAAATAATAACTTGAGGATATTATTGTCATTTTACAACATACAAACAAAGATTTCTTAATATGTGTGTTTTGTGGGCCCATGACATCTAAATTGGGACGGAGGGAGTATTTCAAAGTCATTCATATCGTATTTCTACGAAATACGGAGCACTATTGATAGAAAAGAAACAAGCTTTTTGGCTCATATTTAAAATTTTAAATGTCTTTCACAATTCAGTACCCTTTAGCTACAACACAAATAGATTAATCTTGAATAGTGAATACCACACATGCAAATGATCATGTCGAGTAACCAACTGGGCTTAGCTCAGTTGGCCATCAATGTTTTTTTAGGAGCTTTGGCAGGAGGTGTTACCACATGCGAGGGGTCTCAGGTTCGAGTCTCTCCATGGTGGGTTTTCCTCCTGGGTGGGATCAGTGTGGGTTCTGCCCCATAGATGCGTCGATTCGAGGTTGGCAGGGACTACCTTCGGCTGGCAGGGACTACCTTCTGAGTAAGTAATGTGGAATCGAATCACTGACTATAGTGTTTTACTAACTCGCCGTTAGAAAATAAAAATAAAAAAAATAATAATAATAAATTTTATCATGTCGAGTATCATATGTTCATTCTACAAGACCAAATTTATACAAGGGCCCATAATATCAAATTCAAACTTAACTAAATCTTTTATATAATAAAAGAATTACATCATTTTGGAGTTTTTTTAACAAAACAATCTTAGTGGAAAAAAAATTGGACCAATAGGAAAGCTCGATTTTGACATATAAGCGAAATTGAGCAATATGATTGGCCAATAAAAAGTCAAAATTGAATTGTTNGTTGGGGGTAATTATTTCTGTAAGAATGAAAAGAAAAAACAGAGATGCATACCAGTTATAATCTCTACAAAGGTCTCTTCTTTACTGCAGCAACATCGAAAGCTCGTAGATGTAGGATTTTGCTACAAAACCATTCACAATAGAGCAAGAAAATTAGTAACGCACATCCAAAAACTAAGTTTTAATTTAGAAATCTGAATTCATATTCCAAGTTTAAAACTAACATGAGTATTGTCATGTTTGGCTTTATTATAAAATCGATACTATCCACGCTAGTTTTCAAATTTAAGAATAACACATGACAGACTACATACCAAAAAAGGTACATGCATTATATTGAAGTTATCTATTATTACACCAACAAATTCATTGTAAAGCTTCATGGAAGTTTATAACTTTACACTACAATAATTTTTATATACTTGTCTTATATTTTCACCTCCACAATGTAACCAATAACTCGTTAATCAAGTTACCATACTCTTAAGATAGATAGTATTGGTCTTAAAGTTGTGGTATTAAATAAAGCAAGAAACAAGATAATCATTGCAAATTTGCAAGTATTGACAAAGGAAACGAAATTAAGGGTGCTTCATACATTTTCACAGTTTTAACCAACAGAAAGTGTTTAGAAGTTAGAACACCTTTAAAATACATATCCTTAAATCTTTTATATAATAAAAGAATTACATCATTTTGGAGTTTTTTTAACAAAACAATCTTAGTGGAAAAAAAATTGGACCAATAGGAAAGCTCGATTTTGACACATAAGCGAAATTGAGCAATATGATTGGCCAATAAAAAGTCAAAATTGAATTGCTTTTGGTCAAACTTTAATAAATTTGGTGGAGAATTTGATTGAGGAAAAAAATACATAAAAATATAAGTGTCAAATTTATGAAAATAAAAACTTAAAAAAAGAGGAGGTAATTAATGAAACATTAGTGGTTGAATTTTAAATATATTATATGGATTTAAGTGTAAATTTATAAATCTCCATGTTTTTTGATAACTTTAGATAATAAACAAATAACCCCTTATACTTTAATATGAACTTTGTTTACAATTACATGAGTATTAGATTGGTTCGAGACTTCAATCCATTAAACTTATAAAAATTTCTTAATGTACGAATTAGTTTTAATATACGTGTAATACTTTAAAAATTAAATATTAGTTTTAAACTTTCATCTATTAAAATATATTTTTACTGTGTACGTTAATATAAATAAGAACTCATTTTATCCAACTTAAAAGTTTAATCTATACGTACACGGGTTTGAATATTAAATACAGTTAAATTATTATTAACGGTAATATAAATATCAGATGGTAAGTACGAGTTACTGTGATATGAAAATAAATATACGCGATTGTACTTATAACGACTCATGGAATTATTATTTAAAGTTTATATACGGATATCCGGAAAAACACTTTTAAAAAACTTTAAGAGTATATTTTAACTTCATCAATGCTCATTATGTGCTACTAAACTCGCACATTTTGTACAACATGATATCAATAGTTAAAGTTAAACAACAACATCAACCTCAACATTAACATCTATGTCAACTAAACAAAGTTAAATCTTTCATCTAATGAAATTTTTACAAGATATTAATTGATATTAATACATAATAAAAACTCATGCGTACTTATTAGTTGAACTTATATCACAATTTTCACGGGTAAATTCTTATATATCCATATAGTAAACAAATTTTTTTAAATAAATTTGATTTATGTGTAAACCCATGTGATCATAACCTTTGACCCAATAATATTATAAGAAGAGACGCTCAAGAATCCAATACAAGGTCGATGCCACAGTTATATTTACAATTTCTGCTAACTATTTTTCTTACTTTCGCACATGTTGATTCTCTAACTTTTTAAAATATATATAAAATTTTCTGTTTTTAAACGATAATACTATATAATTGAATTTTTCTAGAAAAACCCCGTGCTTGCACGGGGATTATAACTAGTATACATAAAAATACTATATATAAGATCCAAAGGGTGGGGGCAATATGTTATAAAAATCAACATTTCCTACCTCTTCCACACTCTCATCCAACCAAAAGGAATCTGATCAAACGTGTTCTTCCTCTTCTTTCTCTATATTCTCACAATTTCAATCTGCATACCATAAAAAAAGCATAAACAAAATCATCTTTCAAACCCACCTTTCAATATTTCTTTATATCATCTTTACTGACTGATTTTGGAATTGTGTCAGTATAGTGTGTGATGGGTGTGAGCACAAGGTGTTCCCATACTTCCCACATCACAGAGATCATCATAACCAGCTTCTTCCGTCATAAGTATTAAAAAAACACCCTTGTTCATAGTTCCATAATATTATTATCAGGTTTTTATTAATTTGATCTTGTGAAACATATAAAAAGTTCTGCATGGTTGATTGAACTTTGAGTGTTTGTCAAGTTTTGAACACCATGGCTGCTAGAAGCTTTCTTTATGGTGGTGGTGATGGCTCTGTTTTTCTGACTAATAAAAGGGTTCATGGTGATTCCTTTTTTGCTCCAAGATCATCTTCTTTTCAAGGTAATTATGTTATGATCATGGTTGACTTTTTAAAGTTGACTTTGTGTTTTTTGTTTCTTGTTATTGGGTTGTAGATCTAGTTAACTGAAAAGATGTTTGATTGTTTCATGATGACTTGTTTCTGTTGTTTAGTACCAGTATATAAAAATGAATATTTATGTTAAGTAATCATTTGTATTTGACTTTTCTTGTTCATGTGGTTAGAACCTTTATGTTTATTATTTTGCAGAAGATTGATGTTTGTTTGATCTTTCAAGGACAAATCATTATATGTTAGGACATAAGTTCATTAAATAAACACATAAAACCTGTATCTTGTTAGTTGACTTTTGTGAAAAACACTTCAGTCCTAATTTAGATAAAACAAGGTTTAATAAAGGTTAATTGCTTAAAATAGCAAGATTGTTTTAAGAATTTACTAGTAATAGTAATCTTACTCTGAAATTTTGTGAAAATCTGCAAGATACTTTGGTTCTTTGACAAGTTATAGCAAATCTAAGTTACTTTTGTCGTTACTTCTATATAGATGAAAGTATGCCGGTATAATTTATAATTTTAAAAGGAAATGAATGTTTCTTGCTATTATTGGTTACTGGATATGTGTTGGTATTGTTGGTAAAAAAATGCAAGTAATTTAGTGTTACTTCTGTTATTCGCAATAGGAATTATTTAACCCGTTTATTAACAAACAATTTCTTCAAAAAATCTCTAACTATGTCATAATCTTGGAGTCTTGGGCTGCTTGAATTGATTATGTAAGAGAACTGTTTATTTATAAACTTTTAGGTACTCGATCAATGGTTAGCTTTGAGGATAGAGGAAATGGATCTGGGGGACAGTTTTTTCAGTCATTTGATCATGAAGACAACGGAGATGATGAATATGATGATTACCTTCAACAGCCTGAGAAGAAAAGGCGGCTCACAGTTGATCAAGTTCGGTTCTTGGAGAAAAGTTTTGAGTTGGATAATAAGCTTGAGCCAGACCGAAAGATTCAGCTAGCAAAAGAAATAGGGTTGCAGCCTAGGCAGGTTGCAATATGGTTTCAAAATCGCCGTGCACGTTGGAAGACTAAACAGCTAGAGAAAGACTACGATGATTTGCAAGAAAGTTACAATAAGCTCAAAGCCAATTATGAGAATCTTGTTAAAGAGAAGGAAAAACTGAAATCTGAGGTATTAATGTAATTAACCACATTGATTATATAGTTTTGATGCACAAAATTTTTAAAAGTAAGTGAATTCTTGTTTTAGGTTGATGAATTGAGCGATAAATTGCTACTACAAGAGAAGGGAACATCAGATTCATCAAGTACTAAAAGCCCGTTTGAGTCACTACTACACGAACAGATTCTTGATCACGCTCGCGAGGAACATGTATCAAAAAAAATGAAAATGGGTGATGGGAAGGAGGGTAATTTTACCGCAAAAGAACTAGGTGATTCATCTTACGTATTTGAACAGGAACAAAGTGAAGGATCATTAGATGAAGAAAATAACTTTAGCAAAATGTTTCTACCTTCTGTGGACGGTTACACATCACCAAAGATTGAGAATAACGAGTACAGGGACCCACATTCGGTGAATTCCTACTATCTTGGGCTCCCAGGTGATGATCAAGCCTTTGGATTTTGGTCTTACTGAGTCAACGCAGTAGTACATAACTCGTTTGAGGTTCCAGCAAGTCTGGAAGGGAATAAAAATCCAACTTCTTGCATCTTGAATCTAGGAGTAAGTATGTTTGGTTTGTGTTTTATAAGTTTTCTTTGTCTTCTTTAAGCTTTATGTTGTCTCTTGATTTTGTGCTGCTATTGTAACTAAATATGTTTCATAATATCATTTGTAAACTATGTTGGATTGGGTATTAATTATGCGATGAATGTATATGATCTTGAGTTAATACACGCTGAGCCGTTTTTAGTCAAATTCTAGGGGTTTGTTTGATAAATCTTATCTGAACTAAACATATGTTTTTGAGTGACAAGTCTTGCATCGTATCTAGTTTGTTCTTTTTAGTAGTAACTAGTTTGTAATCAAAACTGAGGGTGATATGGTCTAAGCTTTGTCGATTCTCTTTCTTTTGTTTTCGAACCTTTTAGGGGGTGTTTGGTTTATAGAGGAATGACTATGGTTATGGGAATAGGTATGGGTTTAGAAACCCACCACCTTTGCTGGGTTTATAAAATAGCTACCTTTGAGTGTTTGATACCCGTTTTCAAAAGCAAACCCACTAACCAAACAATTTTATTGGGAATGAAAGTCATTCCCGTACCCTTAACCCATAAACCTCTTAAACTTATTTAACTTTACTTGAACAAAACTCATATACATATCTCACACTACAAAATAAATGCCATTTAGTGACTGATACCTTTTGTGACTGAAGAGTGAAAATGTCAATAAAACCATCATTTTAGTATTTCCCTCTTCTAATTAAAAAAGTCAAACAAAAGGTCAATAAACCATCATTTTAGATGTTATAACAAAAGGGTTCCATAAAACCATGTGAGCACATTAACACCTTATCTCCCCCTCTCTATCTCTCCGACAGCAACTCCGGCCATCAACACCTTCACCTCCGGCCACCATCACCGTCACCGGAAGTTGTGATTGGTTCCATTTCTTTTGAGGTAATCTTATTATTCCATTTCTAGTCTCTTTAAACCTGATTATCCGCTTTAGTCCCGTTTGCTCCCAAAATGCTATTATATGATTTACAAGTGTTTGAATGAAATACGTGTTCTGTTTGTGTATGCAATCCAAGTGTTTGATGAAATGTTTGAATGAAATATGTGTTCTGTTTGTGTATGCAATCAAGTGTTTGATGAAATGCTTGAATGAAATATATGTTTTAACTAATTGCGGCTCTATGTAGGGGCAACTTTACTTTGCTTGATGACTCAATCATAGTAGTTTTGGTAACCAGTTTCAAGACTTAACCAAGTTTAACTAGGACATGACTCGTAGGCTTTTGCCTACCTTTGCCAATGAGTTGTATTTGTGAAGTTATGTAATTTCTTGTGACGATGTTTGATTTGTAAAAGTGTCAAAATTTACTGCTTGCATTTATATAATTGTGAAAAATATAAGAACACAAATAAAATTCGCGCTAAGCGTGAAACAATATATACGTACGAAATTAAATTTGTTCAAAAAATTCATTACGTACTTGTTCTAAAAAAGTAGAAAAATACAAGTAACAAACATTTGTTCTTTTGTATCTTGTCTCATTAACCTAGTTGTTACGAGTTCAAGAAAAACCAAAATAAAGTTAAGTACCATGTTGTTGTTTCTTATTCTGCTGATGATGTTTTTCGCTTTGTTGTGGTTGAATTTTACGTTGTTCGTTGATAGGCACAAGTTTGCCGCAAAATATGATGTCTTCAGCAGCAGACATCATTTTCTCTTCTTTTAACCCTCCTCGAAAAAACTCAAAAAAGTCTTCGGACGCAGAGGATGATGTCGAAATTTTACGAACTTGATCATGGTCTTGTGTAAGTGCCAAATCGGTTAGTGAAAGTGTGTGTTGAAGATTGTTGTTCTTGTTAACTTTGTCACCCATTTTGCACTTTGTGTTTGTGTGTTGTTGATAAATGGAAATAATGATGAAACAAAAGGAATTTATATAAAGGGTGTGACGAAGGAAAAGAATCAATGAGGGGTCTTTGCAAAAGTTTCATGTTGAATTTTCTATTTTTTTAAACAGATTCTATTGTATAGAGATTGTACTAAGTTTTGTTCTTAACAAAATTCTATATTTAGTTTTCCATATCGACTATTGAATAATCCATGTAAAAGTTGACATTATTATCCAGAGATTATAATAAAGTTATACTAACTTTGCTTACATTAGGGGTTGTCAACCCATCACTCACCCAAAATCCCAGCACTCACTCCCAACCAATCCTCTTATGCCACATCATTCACCCACTTTTTTCATCACTCACCCATATTTTTGTTGGCAACCGATCACTCACTATATCCCCTCACTCAATTCATTTTTTTTTAAAACAAACCTAAAATTCCATTAAAATTAAAAAAAAAATATTACATAATATTACTAAAAAAAATAAAATAACTAAAATTCCATTAAAATTAAAAACCGAACATAAAATTAACGTAAAAACATTAAAACTTAACTTAAAAAATATTAAATCCTACAAACTACACGGCTGGTTTTTCTTGGATCTCTATTTTTTTTAGGCTCCATTTTCTTTTTGGGCTCGGTATACCTTTTTTTTATCTCAGTATGTTTTTTTTTTTTATTGTGCCACTTTGGTTGATTTTTTTCCAATATATAGTCAAAAAAAAGATCCGTTTGTATTAACTCTCCAACGGTCTCCAATGTTCAAAAAAAGTGCCTAACGGTCGAATTTCTCCCCTTCCCGTGCGTGAAAGTTTCCCGTGTGGGATCCTCCCCGTGCCGTACCGTGGTGCTGGCGGCAGTGTTCCCGCACGGGATCCATCCCTTGTGGTGCTTTCACGCTTCCACTGCCAACGCCCTTACCTAAAGTCTTGGGACGTGTAGAAAATGGACCACATTGGAAATTACTGAGAAATAGCATGAGTAAATTGTCAAATATATTATTAATGAAGCAGACATAAGTTTAATCATACATGTTATGTCATTGTTATAACTTTCGTTACTAGTTGGAATAAGACAAATAAATAATTTTTGGTTTCATTTTCATATTTTTATTATGAAAATAGAAACTGGAACATACATATGAAATTACGTATGTACGGAAGATTGCGTCACGTGAAAGATATTTGGGAGTTTTTCTAGACGCATTGCAAATTACTGTGTTGTACACATTTTATCGTTGATTGCAAATCAACAACATTTACCTAATTTGATATCTAATTACAATCAACGATTAAAATAACTCAAAACAAAAATTTATGAAGTAATTTTACCATCGTAATCTCAGCTTAGATGCAAAACGAACATTGAAATATGGTTTGAGTTTGCTCGTTAGCATAATTATGCATTTTTTATTCAGAATAACTAGACGAGTACCCGTGCATAGCAATGGGACTTTATGGCGGCAGATAATTTTAGTGACAAAAAAAAAATTTATGGGTTAAAAACGAAACATAATAAAAGTTTGAGGATTTGGGGATTAAACATAATGTTTTGAAACCCGGTGCAACCCGGGTGATTCAACCGGTTGAATTCCTGTCGAAAATGGGTCAATTTAAACCGGGTCAACCAGTCGGGTTGGGTTGAAAACGGGTCAAATTAAACCGGGTTTGAAGTGTCCTAGATCAACCCAAATTTCGATGTGTATTAATAGTTTCTTTTGAAACATATGTTTTCAACATTTCCTTTTTTAGTTTCAGCTTTCATTTTTCACTTTCCGGTTTTTCCTTTATATATAGTATAGAAGTATATATTAAACGCATTTTTGTTGAAAAGGAAGTTTGAGGGTATTAATTACACGTTAAATGCATGTATGTATAGTTAAAAAAATACCTCGTGCGTTCATTAGCAAATCCCATTTAATTAAACTAGACGAGTACCCGTGCATAGCAACGGGATTTTATAGCGACAGATGGTTTATTGATAAAAAAAAATTTATAGGTTATAAACGAAAAATAATAAAAGTTTGAAGATTTGAGGATTAAACATAATGTTTTGAAATCTGGTTCGACCCTGGTGGTTCAACCAGTTGAACCATTCTGATCGAAAAACGGGTCGATTTAAACCGGGTGAACTTGCCGGGTTGCGTCGAAAACGGGTCAAATTAAACCGGGTCAACCCGCCGGGTTTGAAGCATTCCGGGTCAACCCGGTTTTCGATTTGTATTAATAGTTTCCTTTTGAAATATATGTTTTCAACATTTCCTTTTTTAGTTTCAACTTTTCACTTTTCAGTTTTTCTTTCGGGTACCCTTTGACGATTAATCAGAGAAATAGATCTCAATGTGGCCTGATTCACCAGTTTGTATCTGTTTCAACGGGTCCTCTCTACTTCGTTTTCGGATGGCTTTTATTGGTTAGCTGAACCGGTAGCGACACCGGTTCCCGGTTGAACCTGTTGGCCCCTTCCGGTTTCAAAACTATATATACCATCAACTTGTTAGGTTGTATGAAGCTTTGTGTGTTTTATTAATTTGTATAATGTGTATAATAACGGGTCCTCTCTGGTTCATTTTCGGATAGCTTTTATTGGTTAGCCAAACCGGTGGCGACACCAGTTCCTAGTTGAAGGTTGGTCCTGATTTTCAAAACTATATGTACCATCAACTTGTTAGGTTGTATGAAGCTTTGTGTGTTTTATTAATTTGTATGATTTGTACATGTTCTTTTCATTTTAGGATGTTTTAAAAATAACATTAATTAGTGTGTTTAATTATTTTATATGGATTATGTTGTAGCTTGTTTAAATTGTACATTAAGAAATTTTTATTGTACTTTTAGTAAGTGGCGTTTTAATTGGTTGTATTTAATTTGGTAGATATGCTTTTAATTAGTTGTACAATGTGAATAAATCATTATACTTTTAAGTATTGTGGTGTTTTAATAATAGTATTAATTACATTTCAATTTTCTCTCTCATTTGACCATGTTGAAAAAACTCAACATTTCACTTGACCATTTTTCTACTATAAATAGTTAAGATACAGGTGAAATTTTTTCCACAAAACTATAAACATAATGAAAACAGTATATTGGCAACAATTACTAACAACAAACAAATTGTACTCGGTGTCAATTGAAAACTTGTAGAGTTAACAACCGTTCAAAATAATATATTCGACGTAATATGTGTTTACGAAAGTAATAGGGTTCAAACATCATTCATTACACGTTTAAAAGTAGACAGAAAAAACTCAAAAACGATCATGAAAATACTCAGATTATGATGTTCATATCTAACTTAAATAATCGCCGACAATTAACACAATAACAACACATAATGTGCGGTTGAGAGAAGGTGCGGCCCATGGGGCACCTCATGTGAGCCCAAATCAAACCCATATATAGGGTACACGACGACATTAAACAACTTTTCAAGAATGTCGACCAAGCAAAATACGAACATTAGCAAATCAAAATATGCATTCCTGTGGTAATAACGTATGCATGAGGCAACTAACACACATTAAATGCATGATTTCTAGAAAAGCCATACCAATGTTTCAGTTTGCATAACGTGTAACTTTTTGGTACTCATATAAACATGCGTCACGAACCACACAATGCAATTGCAAAAACTAGTCTTTGAGTAACTTTCAAACTTGTAGTTTGAATATGCCATGTGTGTTTGAAACCGATCTTATGGCTTTTAGAACGATGACGCTTTTTGTTTAGCATTTATATTTGAGGCTCTCTTTTTCGAATTTTCAGGCAGAGGTTTCAAAACCTCAAAGACATAATCGATTGGTATATGGTTAAGGGTTTAATTAGTCAGGTAAGAGAAATGGATAGTGTACGACGAAGGCAAATAAGGTATGGCCGAATTTGTTATGGCCAATGCATGTAAAAGATCGTAGTAGTTCACTACTAATAAAGTTGTTTCACCATCTTTATCGAAACACGCTATGCAATTAAAAGCCCAAAACAAATTTAGACGTAACAAAATCAACTACAAACTTTTCTTTCGTGTTGACCTACCGTATACAGACTTGAGACAACAAAATCAATTATACATCATCTATACCTTAGTAGTGTTAGAATAGAAAGGATTTGGGATCAGAACGAATTCATCATTTCCCTTCCTACAGGAAATCCCACATTAATGTCACGAGAATTAGGGACCAAGACAGAGAAAATTACGGGCCAATCAAAGCATATCAAGGAGATCGTTTCCATAATTAGCTCATAGAATTTTGTATAAATAGGGTCATTAGCTTCTCTTGTAAAATCACCACAATCAATACAATTCACATTCACATTCATATTCTTGTTATCATTTACTTTAAGATGGTATCAGAGACTACGGTTTGTATCTCATCACTTACCATTTAACACTTCTGAAAACCCACAAATCGAATCCTAAGCCACCATGACAGGAGATGCCGGCGGCTCAGGAAACGACCTCGCAATTCAACTTGCAAATCTGTTACAACAGAATACACACCAACACCCACAAAATCCCAAACTTTCAGACAACCTCCAAATCAATCTCAAATTAAATAGTCAAAATTACGCTCTATGGACTCGGATGATCCGAGTCGCTATAGGCGGAAAATCAAAAGCCCTGTTAAAGCATTTAACCGAAACACCAGGAGAATTATCAACCGAACAATATGAACAATGGGAACAAGAAGACCTGATCGTGTTTTCTTGGCTCATTCAGAATATCGAACCAATCATTGCCGGATATCTTACCGAGTTTTCCACATCAAAAGAATTGTGGGACGCATTGGTAACCACTTACAGTAGCGGCAAAGACAAATTGCAAGCTTTCAATCTCCATGTTAGAGCTAACGAAATCAAGCAAAACGAGAAACCCCTCGAAGATTTCTGGATCTCCCTCCAAGGTGTATGGGGAGAGATCGATCGAACAGATCCCAATCCGATGAAGTGCCCCGATGACATAAAAACATATGCCCGAATTAGATCCGATCAAAAACTTTTCCAATTTTTGAACGGATTAGATCGAAAATTCGACCCCATTAAACGAGAAATCCTTCGATTGGATCCACTCCCAACCGCTGAAGCAGCTTACGCCACCATCAGAAAAGAGGCCGCTCACCAAAATATTTTGGGAGCAACCACCTCTGATTCACAGGGTATAGCCGCCGGGCTTGGTGCCGGAGGTATGGACGGAATCGGGTTAGCCACAAAAGGCTATCGTCGGAATGAAGGAAAGAAACCATATGTTAAAGAGGATAAGTCACATCTCACATGTGATGAATGCAATATGACCGGCCACACGAAGTCTCAATGTTTCCGAATCGTGGGGTATCCGGAGTGGTGGAACGACGGCCATAAAAAGGGCACGAAAAAAGGGGGGCTCCTACCAGCCAAGCCACCACCAGCAACACCACCACCACCAGTAACAGTTCCGCCGGAAAAGGGTTTGGTGGCGTCGCGGCGGCAGCAACGGCGGCCGGAAGTAGTGAAGGGGATAAGTTGTTCACGGTGACAGGTAACAAAGAAAATATCTCACACAGGGAGTATCCTCCTTCTCTCTCCTCATTATTTCACATACCATATATAACAAATACATCTAATAATAATAATAATAATAATAAAGATGTACATAAAGGGGGGCGGTTATGGTGATGGGCCAAAACAAAACATTGGGCCGAATCCAATCAATAGTGGGCTTGCACACATGGCCCACAGCAGCCCTAATCAAACAAAACAGTGGATATTCGATTGTGGAGCTACCGACACCATGACTTATGAAGTATCTGATTTCATCGAAGTAACCAAACCCGAAAAAACCCACATCGAAACTGCAAATGGAGAAAAAATGGGTGTCAAAAACGGAGGAACCATCAAGATTAATCCGGAAATTAAACTCCGTAACTGTTTATATGTTCCTTCATTATCTCACAAATTATTATCAATCAGTCATGTAACAAAGGAGTTGAACTGTTCAGTTCTCATGCATCCAACCTTTTGTCTTTTACAGGATATCAAGACGGGGAGGATCATTGGGCGTGGCACTGAGAACCGTGGTCTGTACTATGTCGATGAAGTGACTCAAAGTGGTACTGTGATGTTAGCTCATGGAACGACGGAGAGGAAAGCTTGGTTATGGCATAGAAGGTTGGGGCACCCGTCTGTTAGCTATTTACATTCTTTATTTCCCGAACTTTTTCCTTTGAGTAAACCTATATCATGTGAAACTTGCATTTTAGCCAAAAGTCACAGACAAACCTTTAAACATAATAATACCCGTGTTGACACACCCTTCTCATTAATTCACTCTGATGTTTGGGGCCCTGCCCCGGTTATTGGGGGCCAAAACCTTCGATATTATGTGATCTTTGTTGATGATTGTACCAGAATGACATGGATTTATTTTTTGAAACATAAGAATGAAGTATTTGACAAATTCACTTCATTTTATACTATGATTCAAACTCAATTCAAAAAATCCATTCAAATTGTTCGATCTGATAATGGGGGGAATATGTGAACTCACAAATGAAATCCTTTTTCCAATCAAAAGGAATTATTCATCAAACCACTTGTCCTCACACTCTTGAGCAAAACGGAGTCGCAGAAAGAAAAAACCGTATACTTCTAGAAATAACTAGGGCTCTCATGATCGAATCAAATGTCCCAAAAATGTTTTGGCCAGAAGCCCTAGCCACTTCAGCTTACCTTCTAAACCGACTCCCGACCAAAATCCTTGACATGAAAACCCCTCTAGACACTCTGGAGAAGTTTACTAAAATTCCCCCAACTCTCACACTTCAACCAAAAGTGTTTGGGTGCACTGTCTTTGTTCATATACCCAAACCATATCGGGACAAACTCAATCCTTGCTCGGAAAAATGTGTTTTTGTAGGATATGGAGTAAATCAAAAGGGGTACAGGTGCTACAATCCAAAAACACGACGTATGTTCACTACCATGAACTGTGATTTTTTGGAAACCAAGTACTTCTACTACTCCCAACACAGTGGTCAGGGGGAGGAGTCATCATGTGACTCACTGAGTTGGCTGACAAATGATGGAGAAAGCTGTTCAGTTCACAGTACCACATCTCTTGGAGTCAACAAGACCAGTGCCACCCAAGATGTCCTTCCCCATCTGATATCTGAGGTAAATCCCGAACCAAGTAATTCTCACACTGTGTTTCCTTCTCATGAGTTGGTTGAAAGTGTTGAACATATAGACCCAGAACAAACAGAGTCCAGAGAAGCTGTGAATCAAGAACCCCTTCTGGATCAAGAAGAGCCTGTTTTGGAAGAAGAATCAAACAAATACACTCTTCCACCAAGAGCAAATAGAGGAGTTCCAGCAAAGCCGTATTCTCCAGAAAAGATCTCCAGAGGGTCCAGGTACCCTATGGCCAACGTAGCAAACGGATATCTGACCACAGAAGCAAAAGCCTTCAATGCCAGTCTCTACTCAGAAGAGATTCCCTCAAACACAGAAGAAGCTTTAAAATCATAAAACTGGAAAAAGGCTATGGATGAAGAAATGGAGGCATTAAGGAAGAATGGAACATGGGAGAAATGTGTTCTTCCAAATGGAAAGAAACCAGTAGGATGCCGTTGGATCTTCACAATAAAATACAAGCCCGACGGAACGATTGACAGATACAAGGCCCGGTTAGTCGCTAAAGGATACACTCAGACCTACGGAATTGATTACTCAGAGACGTTTTCTCCAGTTGCTAAGATTGATACAATAAGGGGGTTATTCTCAATAGCGTCAAATCAAGGATGGCCTCTTCATCAGTTTGATGTAAAGAATGCCTTTCTGCATGGAGATCTAAAAGAGGAAGTGTACATGGAAGCTCCTCCTGGTTTTTCAGGTGGTTTCAAAACCGGAGAAGTCTGTCGGTTGAAGAAATCACTATATTGTTTGAAGCAATCCCCCAGAGCATGGTTTGGAAGATTCACTATAGCAATGAAGAAATACGGGTTCAAACAGAGCAACTCAGATCATACCTTGTTTCTGAAACATAGACAGGGATATGTAACGTGTCTCATAATCTATGTCGATGATATGATTATCACAGGGAATGACGAACAGGAAATAAAGAAGCTGAAGGAAGGGTTGTTCACAGAGTTTGAAATGAAAGACTTGGGAAGATTAAAATATTTTCTTGGCATTGAAGTCTTGAGGTCGTAAAATGGTATTTTTATCTGCCAGAAAAAATACATTTTAGACCTACTTACAGAAACAGGGATGCTTGATTGCAAGCCAGCTGAGACACCGATGATTGCAAATCAGAAGTTGTACATAGAACCTGAAGCTGAATTGGCTGACAAAGGCAGATATCAACGAATGGTCGGCAAGCTGATATATCTCTCACACACTCGTCCAGACATAGCATACGCTGTGGGAGTAGTGAGTCAATTCATGCACCAACCTCAAAAGGCCCATATGGATGCAGTTGAAAGAATCATTGAATACCTCAAAGGAACTCCAGGATACGGAGTGTTGTTTAAATCAAATGGACATCTAGATATTCAAGTATACACAGACGCTGACTGGGCAGGAGATAAAGGGAATCGAAGATCAACGTCAGGATACTTCTCTTTGGTAGGAGGCAACCTTGTTACATGGAGAAGTAAGAAACAGAGGGTAGTGTCCTTGTCTAGTGCAGAAGCTGAGTATAGGGGATATCCAGAGGACTTGCTGAAGTATTATGGATACGAAAACTTCTAACTGAAGTAGGGTTTCGTCCGAAAAAGGCAACTCAAGTTTTCTGTGATAATAAAGCTGCAATCCAAATATCAGAGAACCCGGTACAACATGACAGAACCAAGCATGTGGAAATCGACAGACATTTTATTAAAGAAAAACTTGAAGCTAGAATTTTTGAACTACCATTTGTCAGGTCTGAAGATCAACTCGCAGATATTCTGACAAAAGCTGTGGGAACAAGAGTAATGCAAGAATGTCTGGGCAAGTTGAATTTTGGAGATCCCACCATTCAACTTGAGGGGGAGTGTTAGAATAGAAAGGATTTGGGATCAGAACGAATTCATCATTTCCCTTCCTACAGGAAATCCCACATTAATGTCACGAGAATTAGGGACCAAGACAGAGAAAATTACGGGCCAATCAAAGCATATCAAGGAGATCGTTTCCATAATTAGCTCATAGAATTTTGTATAAATAGGGTCATTAGCTTCTCTTGTAAAATCACCACAATCAATACAATTCACATTCACATTCATATTCCTGTTATCATTTACTTTAAGATGGTATCAGAGACTACGGTTTGTATCTCATCACTTACCATTTAACACTTCTGAAAACCCACAAATCGAATCCTAAGCCACCATGACAGGAGATGCCGGCGGCTCAGGAAACGACCTCGCAATTCAACTTGCAAATCTGTTACAACAGAATACACACCAACACCCACAAAATCCCAAACTTTCAGACAACCTCCAAATCAATCTCAAATTAAATAGTCAAAATTACGCTCTATGGACTCGGATGATCCGAGTCGCTATAGGCGGAAAATCAAAAGCCCTGTTAAAGCATTTAACCGAAACACCAGGAGAATTATCAACCGAACAATATGAACAATGGGAACAAGAAGACCTGATCGTGTTTTCTCATTCAGAATATCGAACCAATCATTGCCGGATATCTTACCGAGTTTTCCACATCAAAAGAATTGTGGGACGCATTGGTAACCACTTACAGTAGCGGCAAAGACAAATTGCAAGCTTTCAATCTCCATGTTAGAGCTAACGAAATCAAGCAAAACGAGAAACCCCTCGAAGATTTCTGGATCTCCCTCCAAGGTGTATGGGGAGAGATCGATCGAACAAATCCCAATCCGATGAAGTGCCCCGATGACATAAAAACATATGCCCGAATTAGATCCGATCAAAAACTTTTCCAATTTTTGAACGGATTAGATCGAAAATTCGACCCCATTAAACGAGAAATCCTTCGATTGGATCCACTCCCAACCGCTGAAGCAGCTTACGCCACCATCAGAAAAGAGGCCGCTCACCAAAATATTTTGGGAGCAACCACCTCTGATTCACAGGGTATAGCCGCCGGGCTTGGTGCCAGAGGTATGGACGGAATCGGGTTAGCCACAAAAGGCTATCGTCGGAATGAAGGAAAGAAACCGTATGTTAAAGAGGATAAGTCACATCTCACATGTGATGAATGCAATATGACCGGCCACACGAAGTCTCAATGTTTCCGAATCGTGGGGTATCCGGAGTGGTGGAACGACGGCCATAAAAAGGGCACGAAAAAAGGGGGGCTCCTACCAGCCAAGCCACCACCAGCAACACCACCACCACCAGTAACAGTTCCGCCGAAAAAGGGTTTGGTGGCGTCGCGGCGGCAGCAACGGCGGCCAGAAGTAGTGAAGGGGATAAGTTGTTCACGGTGACAGGTAACAAAGAAAATATCTCACACAGGGAGTATCCTCCTTCTTTCTCCTCATTATTTCACATACCATATATAACAAATACATCTAATAATAATAATAATAATAAAGATGTACATAAAGGGGGGCGGTTATGGTGATGGGCCAAAACAAAACATTGGGCCGAATCCAATCAATAGTGGGCTTGCACACATGGCCCACAGCAGCCCTAATCAAACAAAACAGTGGATATTCGATTGTGGAGCTATCTCCTAATGGTGATTTCCCGCCAATATATGTTACACCCCCAACCGTTTTTCCACCATTAATGACCTTATTCTCCATCACTTTCCATCTAAATTTCAAATCTTAAATCGTACAAAATGTTATAAACACTACTTTACGTCTTTCCATCGCTTTAATTTTGTAAAAATATAGTTAATTGATCATTTTTTTTAGGTATTCAATGTCAATCAAATGACGTTCATTAAAACGACTAATGAAAAACCCGAATAAGTATGTGGATTCAGTGTGTGAGCTCAATAAGAAAAATACCGGACACCATATGTGGACAAATCAATGTTGTGTGAGGATGATGATGGGAATAATAGTGTTTTGGGGGAAGAAATGAATGCTAGCGTCAGCAATGGTGGTATGAAAGAGGGGAATCCAAATGAAAGGGATGGTTTGGGGGAAAAGATAAATGAAGATTTTCCACTACTAGCAGAGACTTTTCCAAACGTTGTAAGTAAAGTGAATATTGTATAATCACCAAAGACAAGTATTGATGCTTGTTACATCCGAAAACTAGTATTATGTCTTGTATAAGTTTGACTATAAAGATGATGTGTGTTATATGATTGATTAGTCAATATGTTTCCAAAAAAGGTGTAGATTAGCAGGAACACCCTGACTCTATGTTTAAGTGAGAAGTCAAACCAAATAGTCAAATTTAAAATTAAGTTAGTTACTATATGTTAAGTTAAAATGTTTATGATGAGTATTATGTAGCTCAAATATTAGAAAAGGAGACTTGAAGGACCTAAGTTGCTTGTAACCCAAAGTTTTTCCAAAATTTTATTAATAATAAACATTTCCCTCATTTTCCACTGTCTTCTAGAGTGTCATGTGTGTGTGACGAGACTTAGCAAAATAAGAGCAAAGACAAGAGTTTGTTGGTGCCAAATTGGTGATGAATTAAGTGTTTTAGTGCAAGAGTGAGTCCCTGGCTTCTATGCAAGGTATAACGCCTCATTGTTGATGAATTAAAGTTAGGGTTCATAAGTTAAATTGAGGATTTTGGGTAAAAAGGGTTTTGAGGTAAATTAATGATGTTATGGTGTTTAGGGCAAATACCATATTAAAGCACTATACTTGCCAAGAAAGTCACTTTTGGGTATCGAACAAATTTTTTTCCACATTTGTGTACTAAACTTTTATTTTTTGGGCTCTTTGAGGCACTTAGTGACATTTTTGCCCCTGAATTTTTAATAATTTGAGGGGCAAAAACGTCACAAAATGCCTCAAAGAAGCCAAAAAATGAAAGTTCAGTACCCATATGAGGAAAAAAAATTGTTCAATACCCAAAAGTGTTTTTTAGGACAAGTATGATGTTTTTTTATGATATTTGCCCTAGTGTTTAATGTTTAAACCACTATAATAGGTAATGATTAAATGGGTAATTTCGGGGGTTTTATCATATGATCATATGCATGTAATAGATGAGTTTGGTTATGCTGATGGGTTGTGTAAACCCTTTTAATTAGTTATACATTATTGAGATGATTAGTAATTATGATGTTTCTTGTTTAGGAATCGAAAGTTTTGGTGATGATGTTTCTTGGTAAATTAGCTATAGAGTTAATGCGAGTAATTTGGTATTAACATGATGTTATATTGATTTATCATATTATGTGTTATGTTAATGTTTATGGTAAGGGTATAAAAGACATTAGTTTAGTATTGCTTGGACTAAGGTAGAATTAGGTTAGTTGATCGTAACTAGCTAATGAAGTGGTTAGCATAGTTGTTATACTAGTCAAGGTATGTGATGTTTATGTTGATATTGAATGATGTTTGGTTAAAGTGTTTATATGCAAGTGATGGTGTGGATTAATCATTTGGACTAGTATTTGAAGTATATGATACAAGTATGTTTAAATGATGTATAATGGCTTGTTATTACCTATTATTTACTAAGCGTAAAACTCACGTGTTAGTTGTTAACCATTTTGTAGGTTTCAGATAAATAAGGTCTCGTACAAGAGCCTTAGGATATGAAGTAAGGAATGGAAATTTGTAACTATACACGTTAATTTGTATATTAAATCTAAAGCTAACACAATATAAATGCAAATTTGTAACTACACAAGTCTATAGTCATGTTCATTGAGTTCTTAACTACACACATGTACGATGATCATTAAATCTTTAAAATTCAGCTTTGTAACTAAATATTTATATAATTATCGGTACAATAATTTTAAACTAAAAGGATTATAAAATTTGCAACTTAGTATCTCATGAACGATTTTACAGACGATCTTGCGTAGCCATGTCTATAGCATAAACATTAAACATTGTGTATTAATAAGTTTCACGTAATTTACGAGACAATTATCATTGTTGGTGATTCTAATATATATTTCGTATCGAGTAACATCTCATACTTTTTTATTTAAGAATTGCAAAAATCCATCTTCATGGCGAGTTGCATAATATAATCAAATATATTTATTTACTTTCACATCATAAATAAACGACACATGAATCTCCCTTTTTATAGTTGCAATAAAAAATTATCACTGCCAACAACCACCACCGACTTTTATTCTTTACTATTACTATATATTGGCGTCAATTATTCTTGCTTTATATATTTTTTGTACCGTCATCGCAACGTTGTGCGGGTACCGTTAGGGGTGTTAATCGGGTCGGGTTGGTCGGGTTCGGGTCATACGGGTCGGGTCCAAGTCGGGTCGAGACTAAAAATAATATACCCGAACCCGACCCTATTTGAGGTCGGGTTAGTCGGGTTCGGGTCAAATCGGGTCGGGTTAAGTCGGGTTCGGGTACGAGCCATTTACAAAATCACAAATCGTAGTATTTGATTTTTTTTATAGTCAGAATTTTGTAGTCCATATATGTGGCACAAGTTTGGTACGTCATTTGCATTTAGTCATAAACTCATAGACTTAAGTTGTATAGTGAATTTGAATTTTTTTTTATAGATCATTATAACACAAGTATTGAATGCCCAAGCAAATCAGTATATGCATTTGCTACATTGCTACGTCGTTTGCATGTGCAACACTAAGTTTCGTAAATTATATGTACTATGTTTTTAACAGCTTTATCAAGTTTACTGGCAAAGTTATAAAACCACAAATTAGGGAAAAAAAAAAAAAAAAAAATCTAACTCGGGTTAGTCGGGTTGACCCGAACCCGAATAAGCAATATATTTTGACCCGATACCCGACCCTAGTTCGTACTCGGGTTAATCGGGTTGACCCGATTGACCCGAGTTAGATTTTGGACCCGAGTAACCCGACCCGATTATCCTTATTCGGGTTCGGGTCCGGGTCGGGTTCGGTCCGGGTCGGGTCAGGATTTATGACACCCCTAGGTACCGTGCTAGTTTATCTGCATGTGTTAATATCAATTTATAAAAAAACTAGTGACTTATCACATGAGTTTTGGAGATATCAGTAGAGTATGAATTTACTTGTCGAGTCCATATAAATGGCTAAAAAAATACCATCTTTTTGAAAAAAGTGTATGATAATTGATAAACAAGAGTTTTCCTAATTATATCTATATCTATACTACTTATAATGGAGGAAAGACTCTCTCTCCAAAAAATTCAGATGTACAAAAAATGATGCATGGTTTACAGCACTTTAAAGCAAGCAATTTTCATAATTACAACAACCAAAGCATGGTGTACAACAAAAACTAGCACATAACGAAATTCAGACCAAAATCCTTACAATTATACATTAAATAGCATTAAAAACACCCCTACACCCAATATTACAATCATTTAAAACACAAAGCACAAGTATGTAAAGCACAATGATTTTAAGGTCAACAATCTATTCAACACATATAATTAATACACTAATTAATTCACCCTTCACCAAAATATACAATCATTTAACCATAATGTACAAGCTACTAAGCCAAGTACTTAAAAATAAAGCCATTAGGCTCGGCACAGTGGTCGGTCGACCGGACCGGTCGCCCCTGCGCTGACCGAGTCGCCACCACTGCAACCACAAGATCGATGAAGGTCATACGTTAATAAAGATGAATCTGTGTGGTTTTATACTTGCGTGTATGTGGAGAAGTGTGACATGTGTTTCATTTTTTTTTGAAGTGAAATGGGATAGAACATAGATGATTATGTTTTTTTTTTTGAGATATAGGGACGTATTTTGTCTGTGAATGAAATAAGGTGGTGGATTAGAGCTATGGAGGTATTTATATAACCCTAAAAAAATTATGGTTTCATCAAGTGATGGGCTTTATAACTTGTTGGATTATAGTTGGACTATACAATCCGAAAATTTGGACTAATATGGGCTGTGAAATGGGATTTAATGTGCAATAACCGAATTTTTTGGTTAATAATGGGTTACGAAAGGTTACAAAGAGTTATATTGATCAACTAATGGAAGATGATACATTAATGACTTGAGTTATTTATTTTCACGCAAAAAGTAATGATTTGTTGCGCTATAATTATTGATAATATATTTATAATGTTATTTTTTAGATTTATTTGAAAACGTAATAAGCTGATACATTTTTATTGTACAAGTCTTTTTTAATATGTGGTTAGTTTATTTGGATCATTATTTTCTTGTGTTGGTATTGTGTGTATAAGTTTTTTAAATGTTTTTGTGAAACATGAGCACTTTGGTCAAATAAAACATAATATTAAAAAACAAATTTATTGTATAACATATCTAGAGCTAATCTTACTAGAAAATGCTAAAAAAATGATATATAACTATTATTGCTTAAATTTATATTAATTTAAATTATTATTCATTTGTATGGTAATTGTTATAAAAAATAAAAAAATGTAATCAAACAATATTTGCTCGCCACAAAATATAGTCACAGGGTACCTGCCGCCGCATCGCGCTGGTACCCTGCTAGTTGCGTATAAACTGAAATGAACATCAGTTTACAAAATGTGAGTTTATTGATTTTAAACCAGATTGCAAACAAAGTACATTAGGCCCAACCTTTGTGTCACATGCAACTCACGTGTACTCAATTTCACCAATCCGATACTACACCCATCAACCAATAGAAAGACTCCATTCACCCTCACACAGATCTCAATCCAACAGTCCACATTCACTCCCCAATCCTTTAATCCAACGCACCAAAACACACTCAAAGAAACACAAAAACTCACTCAACCTCTATAAAAATGACCCACTCCTCACATTTTACAAATCACAAATCCAAACAACAATCAAATCAACTTTTATAAAAAAAATGTCAGGAAGAGGGAAAGGAGGAAAGGGATTGGGCAAAGGAGGAGCGAAACGACATCGTAAGGTGCTCAGAGACAACATCCAGGGGATCACCAAGCCTGCCATTCGTCGTTTAGCACGTAGAGGAGGAGTGAAGAGGATAAGCGGCTTGATTTACGAGGAGACACGTGGCGTCCTGAAGATATTTCTAGAGAATGTCATCCGTGATGCTGTCACCTACACTGAGCACGCGAGAAGGAAGACAGTCACGGCAATGGATGTTGTTTATGCTTTGAAGAGACAAGGCCGTACCCTCTACGGTTTCGGTGGTTAGATTAATTACCTGCTGTTTGGTTACATGGTTTAGATCTGGTGTTTGGTTAGGTGGATTAGATCTGGTTTATTGTGTTAGGTTTTATTATTAGTAAGTGTTGTTGATGTATTAAACTGGATGTATGATATTTTAATCAATGAACATGAAGCTCTTATTTGGTTTAATTGTTTGTTGTTACTTTACAATTTGTTTATTTGTGATGTCAATTGTTAATGCAATCTGTGATAGATATGCTAAAAAGTTGGTTGATCTGTGGTTAACTTAGGCTATACAGTCTAGTCAAAATGAGTAAAGATTTATGTTAGGAATGGAGACAAGATGTTAAGGAGAGTGAGCTCATTTTTGAAACTCGACTTTGAAAATGTGTATGATTCAATCAGCTGAAAGTATCTGCGATGCTGTCATTACTCACTCTTATTAATCTTGGTAACATTATGACAATCCCCACAAACCTGCAAGTTCTTATAAATTCGTAGTGGAGTGCATATATTCCAACAGCAATTGCGTGCGTCATTCGTTCAAATAATAATAATAATAATACTAATAATAATCTTGCGTCACAAAGCTATAATCCAAACATGCCCAAGGACTTCATTACTGCAAATTATCCAACTCCTTATCTTGTTAAGATTGGAATAAAATCTCTCCAAAACAACATATGCCTACAACAGTTGCTGACATTAAGAAACAAAAATTTGTGTATGACCAAGCCGAGCAAAAACTTAAAAGAGCTAGCAAAGCCTATGACAAGGATATAGCCATCTTGCGAGGTTTTATTTCCTACTACGCTACAGATTACAAGTCATAACAATATATCATAAGTCATACACTCATAATCAAATGACAAGCTAACAAAACGTTATTCCATATTGTGAGGATTAATTTCCTAATTGGTTACAGATTATAATTGTAATCACTACTATGTCATATATATACACCACAACCTCATACTCCTTACAAATATCGAATTCTTACCAAAAGATACCATCCGATGATTTAATAACTAATCAAGGAGGACTAACGTAGCCAAGGATCGTGTAAACTGTTTGGGCAATGGTTAGAATTAAAAGAATCGAAGCTGCTAACAACGATATAAACGACCACGGCGAGTTAAAATACGTGTACTTAAAACTCGCCCATTGTACGTGCCACCCGCTATTATAATATTGATTCACGTTATCAAACAAACGAGCCATGTAACAATCATTGATATCGAAAGAAATATCCTTCCCCGTGTTGTTAATAAAAGATGCAACTTCACCATCCGTACCCAAATGATTTTCGATTATGTTCCAATCACATAATAACCCCACATCTTTAGATGTGTTTATCAAACAATCGAGTAATGTAACGTATGTCGTGAAATGTTTGGAGCATCCACTATGACATTGTTCAAACGCTATGGCATTTAACAAGAATGCACACATGAAATCGTCAATGGAAATAGTTGGCATTTGGATTACACCATTTTTGAACTTTACAGCAAGGAAGCTTTCGCAGTCCCACGGCTTCAACCGGATTCCTGCTCGTTGGAGCTTTGAGATGCTGTGAATTATATGTGTTGGTGGATGGTTGTCGTGTTTTGTTGTCTGTTCGAGTTCTGGTGGAAGTAAAGTCATCCGAAGAAGGTCAAGCAAGTGTTTTGCTTTTGTTTCGGAATATTTTTGCAAAACATTTTCCGGTCTTTGAAAACCATAATCAAAAAATCCCAATGCTAGCGTAGCTAGTGTCGGACTTCCTGGCGTTTTCGTTAAATCAAATAAACATTCGAGAACAGAAAAAGGGATCTGGTTTTCGAGGCAAATCAAATCCCTTAGGAAAAACGAAAGGATCCATGACATAGTAAAAAGGGGATCATGCTCATCAATCTGAACCACACCACCAATCTTTCTAAAAAATTCAATAACAAAACAACCATCTAGTACCATCATTTCTACAAACTCATCAGTACTATAAGAGATGGTCTCAGAGTAACACTCTCTGGCCGTGCCTTCTAGTCGTTGCACGGCCTTCAAGTAATCCTCTAAGACCATCCCTTTAGCTTCTGTTCTATTTAACAATTGGCGTAAAAACCGCCACTTGTGCTCCTCCATCATCCGCAACTGAGGCTGACCGTGATGAAATGGTCCTATGGAGACGATACGTGGTTGGTATGATTTGCCGTTTACGTCGAGTAACGTTTGTGGGACTCTGAAAATGGAGCAAGTGGTTCGACCAGCCGCGAGACTTAGTAGTTTTGGTGTATCGGAGAGTTTGTGTTGCATTGCCGTGACTCGATCACGATTGATTTCCCAAATCGTGACCGGGGTATGTTGTTCACATGTTTGAGAATTGGTATTCATTTCTTTTAGTTCTAGCTAAAAACATAAGTTTTTTTTTTTTTTTTTTTATTGATTTCATATAAATAAAGGTGTTATTTGTTAATACATGATATGGTTTGGTAATATTGTGGATGAAACAAATTAAGGATAACGTTTTTTTTCCTGGTCACGCATTTTCTTTACATTTTTTGTTTGTCTCATAGTCGCCTCCTGTTATCTGAGGTGATTGTGATTGCTTATATTGTTTTCAGCTTACTACAATGCTGCTTAATAATAAGCATATATAACTACTTACTCCTTGGTTCAGCAGACTGTTTATCAGCCTCTGGACCTTTTGCAACTACACATTAACCTTAGAATTTTTTAGCATATCGGAATCAATATACCTTAGAATATGAACTGCCTTTTCATAACCATTTCTAATAATCTAAGCCTCTTTTTAGACCACCACCCCCCATCGAAATCATTCAATCAGACTCAATATATAGAATCTTTTGTACTCCATCATAAGCATGTATAACTATGATCAGAGACTGCAGACACTTAAAATATCCACAGCTGAAGTTTTGGCTTTTTAATAATATCTATATCGACCCATAACCTATTCAACTTACTTCAGACTAGTAACTATAAATAATCGACCAAGTGAAACTATCCCCACTCTTAGGTATATCGTCGAGTCTTAAATCCGAGACAATCTCTCTTCTAGCCTTAAAATCTTGTTCCTGTCTCCGCCCACGATCCAAGCACATTCACAAATTTCATCTAAAACCTTTGCTTACTAATAGTAGGCCATATACTTGCAGATGATTGTGGTATTACACTATTACCGTGATTTTTGTAATCCATAATCGAGCCTGCTTCAAAAGCATCCATGGAAAATGTTGCAGTCACTATCTTTTATATGCATCAATGGCATTAAAAGGAATGGAGATTGGCATTCAAAAGTTAATGTAATATGAGCTTGCTTTTAGAATTTACAAATAACAGTCGTAATTTTGCTTTCTAAAAAAGACAGCTGAAATAATGTTTCAGTCTCAGGGTGAAGCGCATATGTGAGATAGTCTATAAAGATTATTGTGGCTGCATAAGTTCCAAAGGAATTTCAATGTATGAATGTTCAACATTGACATTCAACTTTTGCGTAGAACTATTCAGTTAAGATTGAACAAGCATCAGCATCGATTTTGGGCTGCCGAAACTGGATGGTAGCATGACAAATTCAATTATATTGTTTCATGAAACATTCTATGAGTATAAAGTGTCGAAAAGATAATTATGGCTGCAAAATTTAACATGATTGCCTTTTGGAACTGGCTTGACTTGATTCTTGTCTTGAGGTAATCTGGAATTATCAGAACTGAGATAGCGTTGTATTTCCACAACTACCTGCAAGTTAACAGCCTACCATTTTTAAGTAAAGTATGTGAAAAATGTAAATGTGCTTGAATCGTGAAAGGAGATTGGAATAAGATTTAGAGGCTAGGTCAAAGATCATTTGGTAATATTTCGAAAGATCATCTGGAAATTAAGACTCGCCGACCTTTCTATGAGTAGAGATCTACCTAGATTACCGAAAACACATTTGAGTAAAGTTCAAGGTTGGAGATAATTTGATATTAGAGTGTAGGATCAAAAAGGGAAAAGTTTTTTTTTTTTTTTTTTTAAGAGGCTAAAATGCTTGTTCCATGAATTAATGTAAGAAGACATCGATCAATGATATGTTCTGGAACTTTTAACAATCATTTTGTTGTTTTCTCCTATGCATACAGAAACCTGAACCCTTTAAGTTGTTCCTTCTATGGGTAAGTCAAGTCGAGTTAGAAAGTCCTTCTCTGCAAGAACTATAAATAAAGGACCAAGATCCCCTATAAAAAAATAAAATATCATTCATACACAGCATAGTCTAAGCGAACCCACTTAAAATCTTTACTAAACTATGACCGGCCATCATATTAGCAAATAAACGTAGCCTGCCTCTCCCATGACTTTCCGGACCAACCAACCAGGATCAAAACGACAATGCGAGTGTCGTTTTTACCGGGACATTATATATATGGTAATGCTCCGCGAACTAAACTATTGTTACATTTACAATGTTTGCACTTTGCAATCATTGATTTTTAATTTTTTTAATCCTACATGTTACACATTACAAGCTTTTTTTTACATTTGGGTATTACTCCACTAGGCCCATTATCACAATTAATGAAAATCAAATAATAACCCCATTAAGAGCCCAATGACAGTTAACCAAAATACTCCTCAATCCCACGCAGTCATAAGACTTCGTCCCTTTATCTCCATCTTTATTTTCTTCACAATTGAAATAACAAAAAAATGTCTCCATCAAGATTCATTCTTCTTCGCAATTGATAAAACAAAAACAAAAACAAAAAAAACTGGAAAACGCGAAAAAATACGGGAAAACGCGAGCCACGGCACACACCTTACGCCATCGTGTTGTGTTTTCCGGGACCATCTCGGCTAGTCAGGGCGGCTCAGGACTTGAAAACGCGAGCCCCGGTGCCCAACTCGCGCCGTCCGATCGTGTTAAGCGGGAAAACGTTGGATACCTAGGCCTCTTAGATGTCTTAGATTTCAAATGTGATATACGAGTATTTTTTTAAAGACTCGGAATATATGTATTTGAGTATTTCACTTTAAAACAAAACAAGATACCTATTAAGACCATGGGGTATGGTGGCTCAAATGTATGCCAAAGTCTAGGTGGCAACTCATTTGGCATGCCAAATCTCATGTTACCATACCACTATGCTATTGTGCCAATTTGAATGCCAATTAATTGGCGTGAGTGAATGTGAGAAAAAGACAAAAAGACAAATTTTTTAATAGGTTTTTTTGTTGAGCGTATGTTTTAATTGGGTATGGTGGCCTGGTGGGTCTCAAATAGCATGTGAAAGAGATGTTATGAGTGAAAGGGGTATTTTTGTGTGTGAGTGTTAAAAGTAAGGATGTTGAGGTAGCGCTGATGTTGCATCAAAAATAAGTTTTGGCATGCTATGATACCCCATGCTCTAAATGATACTAATGAAATATAAAGGACATGTAATAGATGAAATTCTTATTCACATATATGCATATAGAATGACACTAAGGGCCCGTTTGGTTCGTAGGTTGGATTAAAATCAGATTTGGATTTGAATTTGGTTTGAAAGAAATGAAGAGAGAAAAAATTATTTATTAAATTTAAAAATATATCTATTTCATTAAAAAAGATTAGGATAAAATATATTATTTAAATATTAAAAGTAACAAAAAAGAAAGATTATTAAAAAATATGTGGTGATTAAGTTTTGTGTAATAAAATAATATGAATCCTCAAACATATTTTCATAAAACCCAGCAAGCGGGTAGAGATTCAATATTTGATATCTAAGTACTAGTTATAATGCCCGCGCACGCGCGGGGTTTTTTTAAATTTTTTGAATCATATATTTTTATTTATTATAAAACAAATAATTTAATCTTTGTTTTGTTTGATTTATGATGTTTAATTATAGTTTTTTATTATTAAAGATAATTATTTAAAAATTTTAATCCTATTGTTAATTGCATCTTATCTATATTTTTTGTATTTATCTTCTACTTGTGTTATGGATAAATATAAAATATTATCTAATAAGAAAATAATCTTTTTTTCTAAATAATATTATTACTAAATAAGGTATGGTTTAGTTTTTTTGAAATGGAAAAGTCCCCACTTGGGGTTTTGTTTTATTATATAAAAGATTACTTCACTCCTAAATATTGGTACCAAACATTTAAGTTTGGAAACGAATGATTCTAATTCTCCTAAAAATCACATACCAAATGGGCCATAAACTTTTAAAAAATGTTACAGATTAATGAAGTCGCTTTATGGGAGTAACGACCTCATTAAGCACGCCAAGTGACCGATGACTACTTACCTCCTTAAGGGTTATAGGGGACGGAAAGATTTATAGTATTTTTAGCGTGACATACCAAAGCATGATGAATTACCAAAACATAGTGTGTTTTTAAACGCTTGACAATTTGGATATGACATATTTTGTATTTGAAAGTATATAAGAGTTGTTTATTAATGTTATTACTCTCTTCGTTTCATAATTATTTTCAGGAGACAAAAAGACACCCTTTAATAAAAGTGAGACCACTACAATTTTCAACCATTCAAATATAATATTCCTCGACTAAATTCATTTTTTATCAGTTAAAATGTAAAAGTGAACAATTATTTTAAGACATCTCAAAAAAGAACCGTGGACTATAATTTTGAGACGGACTAAGTATAACTTTTTTGTTGATCAATGTTTATTAAATACAATGTTTAAATCTATTATTATTATAATTTTAATTGACTATTGTAACTTAAAACGACGCTATTTGAAAAACAATGCAACCATGCCATCAGAAAAACATTGCAACTTAAAACAATATTACCAAGAAATGATTTGTTTACGCTAAAAAAACAATCTGTTGTAAAAATATTTCGTCGTTGAAAATTGATAACGCTGCCGCTAGGCGCGGGTACTCGGCTAGTTATTACGAGTATAAAAGATGACACTTGTATTTTGAACTCACGTGTTAATTAACTCCAGCAATCCGCTACTTTACCCATGATCCAATAGAAACACTCCATTCAGCCTCACACAGATCTCAATCCAACGGTACACATTCACTCCCCAATCCTTTAATCCAACGAACCAAAACACACATCAAACAAACACAAAAACTCACTCCACCACTATAAAAACACCCACTTACCACATTTTACAAATTACAAATCCAAACAACAATCAAATCAACTTTTATAAAAAAAATATATAAAAATGTCAGGGAGAGGGAAAGGAGGGAAGGGGTTAGGCAAAGGAGGAGCAAAACGACATCGTAAAGTGCTCCGAGACAACATCCAGGGGATCACCAAGCCTGCCATTCGTCGTTTAGCACGTAGAGGTGGAGTAAAGAGGATAAGCGGCTTGATTTACGAGGAGACACGTGGCGTTCTGAAGATATTTCTAGAGAATGTTATCCGTGATGCTGTCACCTACACTGAGCACGCGAGAAGGAAGACAGTGACTGCGATGGATGTTGTTTATGCTTTGAAGAGACAAGGCCGTACTCTTTACGGTTTCGGTGGTTAGATTGATTAGCTGCTGTTTGGTTAGGTGGATTAGATCTGGTGTTTATTAGAAGTGATGTATTATTGTAATGATGTTAATCAATGAAATTCAAGTTTTAATCAAACTTATTGATTAATGTTTTTGTTGCTTTTTTATTAATTGTTTTGTTTTGTTAAATTTTTTATCAATTGTTTTTGTTGAGGTGTATATGATTCAGTAATATAAGCCACACAATTAAAAAGGCATCGAGTGTGGCTTGGAAGCAATTTTGAAGAAAATGTGTATGATTCAATAAGGTGAAAGTATCTAGAAGTGATTCTGTTTCAACCTGTAATGGGTCTGCAATTCTGTTACTACTAATTAGGTCTCTATCGAAGCAATTTTGCATGTATGACATGTTGCGGCTGAAAAACTCAGCTACTATCTTTTTCAAACTGAGTGTTTGAATGTATCAATGGAGCATTGAAAGGTACGGGAGATTGGTTTGCTTACTTGTATAAGCAATGATGCTGGAAATCGGATCAGCTGCAACCTATGATAACCAATGTGTTGTGGTTAACGATAAATTTGATACTGAGGGTGCACTGATCTAGAATTTAGTATTTCATTACGTGCAACTCTAATCAGGGGCGGAGATAAAGGGGGGTCCGGGGGGTCACGTGACCCCCGGCGAAAAAAATTGTAGTGTAAATTTTCGAAAATTTTCGGCTATTTTTGTAAACCGGAAGTTCTTATAAAGGGGGGTCCGGGGGGTCACGTGACCCCACAAACCTGGAAGTTCTTATGAATTTGTAGGAGAGTACTTATAAAGTTATAATCCCAATAGGCAATAGCAGTCACCATTCTCTCACTATGACTCGTACGAATATGCCAGTTTTTCGTTCACCTCAATATCCTAGATCACAAAGGTATAATCCGAAACATGCCCCAGGACTTCATTACTGCCAATTAAATTATTCAACTCATTAAGATTTTTTTGGAATAAAATCTTCCTCTAAAAAACATACGCCTACAACAGTTACCAACATTAAGAAAAATTAATAATTTGAAGATGACCAAGCCGAGCAAAAAATTTAAAATAGCAAGCAAAGCCTATGAAATACATTTGAAGAAATATTCTAACCCGCATGTCCGTGACTGCTATTTAAATTAATTTTCTAGCAAGTGTTTTGATTTGATAGAACTTAAGGTGTAAAGAGAAAATCGTAGATTCGTAATCAAACTGTAAAATTATCACCACATAATTTAGACACCAATGATCATATTCTGCTTCAATAATTATTTTACTAACATATATACTTACAGTCACATATTCAAGTCAATGTACTTAAGATAAGTAATTAATAAGAATTTAAAAATATCAGCTAAATGTTTTGACTTTTAGATACTTCGAATACAAGCTCTGGTTCAAACCAAGCATCCAACCGTCTACTCCAAGCGACACTCAATGCCTTAAATATAAGCCACACAATATACTGTTTTTGTTGAGCATATGCCACCATCCCTTAGACAGATGTGTCCACTAACTCATCGACACATTTTGTTAGTAAGAAGCCAAAACTTAGGTGCTCGATAAACTTACAAGATCGTTGACACATTAGTAAAGTCCGATAAACTTACAGGACCGTTGACACATTAGTAAAGTCCTGTGGGTTGAGAAGAAACCATTATAATGCTAACAAGAACAATATTTTGTTAGTAATATTAGGAGAAGAGTTTTTGGTTTTGATAGCCCCTGAATTGTTTAAGAATTAAACAAGAGTAAATAATGAGGTAAAATAATCAGTTATTGACACTTACGGCATTTAAGTAAAAACGAGAAACAATTATCAAAAGCTGGGAATACTTTTGCAAACCTATGAAACACAGGAAAGAAAAGGAATTCCCAGGTGCACCAGCCGGGAATCGAACCCGGGTCTGTACCGTGGCAGGGTACTATTCTACCACTAGACCACTGGTGCTTTCATGCTTATACGATCTACATCTTATATCTTTATTTTCAGGGACATTTTGTTCGGCTAACAAATTATTTGACATCTAATTTTTACACTTTAAGCCAAACTATATTTTTGTACAGTAAAATGTTTTTTCTTAATCGCTTTACTTTTAAGTGATGCTTGGAGTACTACATTTCAGCAATATAAGAGGATAGAATTATGAATTATGTAAAGAACTTGAACTCATTTGAAAAATTAAGTGATGCTTGGTCGATATCTAAGTTACTGCGACATGTTGAAGAAGCCGACATGCTTGTGTATTGGTTTATAAACACCGACTATTTTGCATCATTTGCATTTTAAGCGCACCTTTCATTATACAATATTAGGAACTAATATACAGATTTTCCCGACTCCTAGCCGTTTCTGACCGAATCATATGCCTTTCCAAGTGAATGTTTAGTAGTATATACAAACTTCACACCACCAAATTTGGTCGAAAGTCCTTAAGTGACTTACAAAAACGACACAACAATCTCATCACATAGTTGCGCGAACTAACTTCAAAAAAACTAGGGAAGGGGTGGGGTAGTTGGGTAAGCTTATTTAGGAGAAAAAAGGCTTATTCCCTCATAGTTGTATCTAAACACAATAAACATTTACTGTTTGGGGTTAGCTTGTTAGTTTATAACTGTAAAAGTGTAATATGTAGGAAGCATACTCAAATTAACTCGCCACTTTAACGGAGTTTTTTAAAATTAGGTAATATAAGCCCACAAGGCCATAAGCATAAGCTGTTTGTTGGTTGTTTAGTGTTTCTGTGTTCCAGATTAGGGTTAAGATAATCAATGAGTACCGGATATTCACTTGAAATCGTGGTATCACTTTCCAATAGAAACTATTCGACCCTATGCCTGGGTTACACGAATATCTCTATGGGATAAGACCAAGTGATGTTCTTGTTTTAGGCACAAATCAAGAACAGAAGCGTATTCAAGTGTTTAGGGTTTATGTCAATCGTTGTTCATGCAGAATGTTATGATCTCTATTTATAATAGAGTTTACTCAAACCCTAGCCCATGGAATTATGAATAATTAACGGCCCATTAATTATAACATAATACTTTCCATAATAGTAGGATTCAGTGGTTAAAACGAGCAGCACTTTGAATCGGCAGCAGAGTCAGCAGCAGAGTCAGCAGTAGAGTCTAGCAGTAGAGCAGTAGAGTCTAGCAGCAGAGTCTAGAAGTAGAGTCTAGCAGCAGAGTCTAGAAGTAGAGTCTACTAATATAACCACAATTGAGTCAGGGTGTTCATGGACCAAATGGGTGTACACTCCGTACCTCCAAACCCATTACCAGGTGTGAACTCATCCCTCAAGTGCACTAAATTTTCCAACAATCCTCCCCAAATTTAGTTCACTTCCTTTGCATGAAATAATAAACAATAAACAAAACAAGTGCATAAATGAAAATATCCTGAGGATTGAATTTCCACATTAGTACATATACGTTCAAATATTCGAGAATCAGGGTGTTCTAAGAATTGAACCCTTCAAACCATTTGAATACCTGAAGATAAATACACACAAGTTTTCAAACACTTAAATACTCCTGACACTATTACAAGCCATGTGTCCATATCCAATTCATAAATGTTGTAAAAGCTAAAAGTCCAAAGCTTCCTGAAGCGGCAAAACTTCAACATTTACATAGGTGGTTCATCTTTTA